>CAIGRN010088911.1:0-21966 GCA_903798345.1 Fraxinus anomala | reverse complement strand
TGACCGATCGATAAAATATGACCTAAATTTTTTTGATCTGTGACCAATGAAATAAACTGTGACGTATAAAATTTTTAATTTGTGACCTTAAAATAATTTGTGATCAATTAATTTGATAAAATATGACTAGTAAATAATTCGTGACTCATAAGGATGTATCTATAATCATGAATTATATAATTATGATTTTGATATATTTAATTAATTAATAATTACCTAATTTTTGCAATTTTCAAATTTAGCCCCTATTTAATACCCATTTTGTTCGAAAAATAATTTTTAAAATAGTGAGTGATAGAAGATTGTGTGGTTAAAAAATAAGGAGAAATTTTTGAATTTATGTGTAATATTATTTTATTGATAAAATGTGTGGTTGAAATGAAAGAAAAAAAAATAAAAATAAAATGAGAAAAAAATAGATGTCAAACGTGGGTTTAAAGTCTGAAAATTGATTTAGGGATAATTAAAAACTGAAACAATTCACAATTGAAAAGCTCAACAATTATTACCCTTTTCATTAATTTACGGTACATGCTCCGACACTCTACGGTGTTTTTTTCTCTTCCATAAATATATCTTGACCGATCGATAAAATGTGACCTAATTTTTTTTTATCTGTGACCAATGAAATAAACTGTGACGTATAAAATTTTTAATTTGTGACTTTGAAATAATTTGTAACCAATTAATTTGATAAAATATGACTAGTAAATAATTCGTGACTCATAAGAATGTATATATGATCATGAATTATATAATTATGATTTTGATATATTTAATTAATTAACAATTACCTAATTTTTGCAATTTTCAAATTTAGCCCCTGTTTAATACTTATTTTGTTTGAAAAATAATTTTTAGAATAGTGAGTGATAGAAGATTGTGTGGTTAAAAAGTAAGGAGAAATTTTTGAATTTATGTGTAATATTATTTTATTGATAAAATGTGTGGTTGAAATGAAAGAAAAAAAATAAAAATAAAATGAGAAAAAAATAGATGTCACGTGGGTTTAAAGTCTGAAAATTGATTTAGGGATAATTAAAAACTGAAACAATTCACAATTGAAAAGCTCAACAATTATTACCTTTTTCATTAATTTACGGTACATGCTCCGACACTCTACGGTGTAAAAAAAGAGAAGGTATTTATATAGAAGTACCGAGATTTTGCAATAAAAAAAAAAAATAGTTGTATAAGATTGTGTGTGTGTGTGTACATTGAGAGAGAGAATTTATGGTTCGTGAATGATTAATGGTGAAGTGTTTGGGGATAAATAGAAGACAGAACAAGAAATGCGTCGAGAGATCTCAGTGTTGATCCAACCGCGTTGCCTCTTGATCTTCTTGGTCGCTTTAGTTCTGATTTTTCTGGCTTCATCCTTCTTTCAACGGGTTAGTTTTTCTTTATTTTAGCCCATTTATTTGCTATGTTTCGTTTAGTTGATGGTACGATTGAATTGGGATTTTTTCTTTTTTGGATCTGAAGGTGCCCTTAGGATTTGGATGACACTAGCATTCATGGGTTTCTGATGCAATTAGCAAATAAGTAGTGGATTGGAAATTTTTTATGAAATTTTCAAGTAAAATGTTACGAGCAAGATTTTATTTTTATTTTTCACTTGTTACTATAATAAGTTTTTCTTTTTTGGCAATCTTAGGATCTTATGAACTACATAAGAGAAATAAGAGAGAAGAATTTTAAATTTTGATGTTAGGAATTAAGATATATAAATGAAGTTGTCAAAGGAAGATTTAGTAGGGCACGTGGAAAATATTTCTTAAATTACGAATTGCAGTTAGTGAATTGAAACAGTTAAGAGGATTCGGTTCTTGTTAGATAGTTTCCAGGTAAAGCTTAAAAAAGTTTAGACCTTTAGTTTTACTTGATAGGCTTCTGGTGCTGCTCTATAGTTCAATCTGTTGATTTCCCACCTTTAGGTGTGTTCTTGATTCTACTAACAGGCATACTATCACGAATTTTAGCAGAAAACTAAGATTTGTTTCATGTTTGATTTCCCACCTTAATCACCAATTATGCGTGTCGGTTTCGATAATCTTGATTAATCATTTGTATTATGGATTATGGATGCTTAAGATTCATTAATATCTGAATACATAATCTTATGTTGTGAAGTACTGATAAATTTCATGCTTATCCTCCTTGAAAATGACTTGCTTTGTCTTTCCTTGCCCTCATCCAACTCATACATACTGATTTTCCTCTATTAAGGCTTCCTTATGTATGTAGTATAACATAACTCTAGTTCGATGCTTAAAAAAGTCCGGATGTAGTGGCTTTGTGGGTCGACCTAGTATGACTCGCTATGGGATGTACTTGTGAGATATGCTGGCTGGCCCATGGACATATTTTATATGCTGGGTCCAATTTATACTCATGAAAAGTAGACCTTGTCAAGCCCAACAAAGACCCAACATAATGAACGTGGACCAATTCGTGTATTCGATATAATAAACCCCAATGCTCATTGGAAATTGTCCAACTACAAAATCTCTCTTTCTTAGCTTAAAACTTCATCTATTTGCTAGAAAATACATGCTCATTGTGCCTAATCTTTATCCCAATCCATCGAATCAAATTGGATACAAAGATCCAATTCCATTAAGCCTAAAAATAGTGTCGAGTGCATAAATATCTCTTCCATTTTAGAAAAAGAAAACTCAAATACAAGAATAAGATTTTTACAAATTTATTACAAAGTTAAGGAGGCCCCAACATCAAATCCGATTTGATCATATTAATCAAATCACATTTCAAAAGCATATTATTAGAGATAATTTTGACCTCAAAATCCTGCCAGAACTAGTCCTAAACAAATGCAGGTTAAGTTACTGTCCTCCTCTATGTATCTACACTCTAAGAAGACATGTTACAATGTTTAGGAGTTGTCACAAGGGATGGTGCAACAACTATATGTACTTCGACGGACAAGTCCAATTTGGAACTATGTGAAAAGACAAATGGACTAGGATAAGACAAATGGACTAGTTTTGGTGTGGTAAAAGATTTATCATACCTTACTCGGACTTTTGCGGTATTTACTAGTGAAGAATGGCTTATGATTGTGAAAACCTTAGTTAAGTTTCCCACCTTGATGACCTGCAACTTTTCCAATGTGTTAGGAGAGATACAGACAAACATACACACAAAAATAATTATTCTCCCTAGAAGCATTCTACAATTCTATATGCTTGACCTAATCAAAAAATAATCAATCATACCAAGCCACAAGAACAAAAGCAATGTTTTACGTGAAAAACTTCTCCGGTGTGAGGAATAAAAATCACGGGACGTAATTCAGTCAAAACATCCCATATCAACCAAATAATGGGTATACAAAATCTTCTCTGGTCACAACTAGAAGCTACAATGCATATTTCATCAAGATAATGGAAATCTCTACAATACAACACGAAATAGGGAGAATATACCAACACAACCCTGATTATTATTCATGCATATGAAACACTGTTCTCGAGCTCAAAATTTGATCTCTACCATTAAGATTGTAGCTCCCTGTATCATGAATCTCACCTTCAAATTTCAGGTCGATAGGACAACAGATAACTCGTGATCGGAGTTTTGATGAAATATAGGCGAAAAGAGAAAAAAAACTTTTTTTCTCTCTCTCTCTCTCTCATGAAAAACGGCTGGCTCACTCTTCCTCTTATCTTCTTGTATTTAAACTCATCTTTAGTGTTAAAATTCTAATATTGCTATAGGAAAAGATCCTAAACTTGTGCTTTCCTCCACATAGAAGGAAATAATCCAACAAATTTTTTTCATGTAAAAAATTGTTTATATTCTTGTTGCTTGATATGATTGATTATCTTTAAATTATTTTCTATATATACAATTGTAGAAAGTGCGCTTTACTTATTTGTTTCTAGGGAGAAGAATTATTTCAGTGTGTCTGTTTCTTAATATCTCTCCTAGCAAAGTGGTATTAGCGGCAGGTGCCCAAATTGAGGTTTTGGATTATGGAAGCAAATGTGTGTAAAATGATGACTTTTTAAATTATTCATATGGAAAGGAGAAATGCAGGATCTTCTTTATGTGAAAGATTATTACCTACTAGTGTTTGCTAGTGAAAAATCGACTAATGAGGATGATGAAGAATGGATTTTTTTGCATTGATAGACGTGCGGGTATATCAAGCAGTATGTAGATGATAATGTTTTGAATCATGTTAGTGGGAAGAAACATGCTTGTACTCTATGGAGTAACATTGAAGCACATTGATGTACAATGCCATTGGATCATGGATGCATTGAATGATAAGTTGCTAGAACTTGAGAAAGTTCATATCGATCATAATGGATATGTTCACGGAGACACTATCAAGGAAGAGGCTTCAAGGTTGTTGTTCAATCATCGAGATGGCGAATTCCTCCTCATAGTTGAAAGGAGGAGATTTGTTGGGTTATTTCCTTTTATAGGGAGGAAATGCCAAGTTTGGGTTCTTTTACTATAGCCAAAGACCATTAGGGTTTTAACCCTTAGGATGAGTTTAAATACAAGTAGATAGGAGGAAAGAGTGTACTAGTCGTTTTCTCGTAGAAAAAGAAAAGTTAGATATTTCTTTTTTTGTCCATGTTTCATCAAAACTCTGATCCCCAGTGGTCTGTTGTCCAATCAAGCTAAAATTTGGAGGAGGGGTTTACGAGATAGAGAGCTATAATTAAATATGGAGATCAAATTTTGAGCTCAGAAACTGTGGTTCATACACATGAACAGTAACCACGAGTGTATTGGTATATTCTCCCTATTTCGTGTTGTCTTGTCGAGATTTTCATTATTTTGATGAAATATGTTTTATAGCCTCTAGTTATGATTAGAGAAGATTTTGTGTATCCATTATTTGGTTGGTAGTAGATGTTTTGACTGGAGTATGCCTTGTGTTTTTTATTTCTCATATCAGGGAAGTTTTTCATGTAAAAATTGTTCGTGGATTGGTGTGATTGATTATCTTTAGATTATTTTCAGCATATACAATTGTAAAAATTGCGCTTTACTTATTTGCTTTTGGGGAGAAGAATTATTTCACTGTTTGTCTATATCTTTCCCAACACACTGATCAGTTGCTTTCATTTCCTCATCTATGCTTTGGACTAATGACGCGAGTGGTCCTTTGCATCAATTGGGTGTTTCCAGAATATGCAACAGTGTCACACCCCAAGTTGGATAGTCTTCGTCTTATTCCTTTCCCCTTTGGTGCAATATGCTAAAAGATGGAGTGTTGACACAGTTCGGAAAAACTTTTATGGTTGAGATATACCAGTTGATCTTTGTATGGCCGGATATCTTTGACCTTTTGTCTTATGTTATCAGGCAGACGGATCTCATTCTGCATTTATGATCTTCTGATGGTTGTGCATATGGCTTCCCAAATTGGATTCGCCTCGTCTTTCCCAGGGTTAAGGTTGCGTTGTATATTTTGCCCCAATGCTTCAGTCTGCATGACCAAACTGCTGATCAATGCTTGACTAACCTGTTAGCCCTTTTATGCTTAAGGATGTAGTGTACTGATGTGAAGCGAGACTTCTATTACACGGGTTAATCCGTCATGAGCTAAAGGGGGATTTTATTACTTGTCACTCTTTTCGTCCTAGATGAAGTGAAGTGTTATACTATCATAGCGACTTATTACATACCAACTTGTGAACTGATGATGTGGAGCTTTTGCTAAGGTAGGTAGCTATCCGACGTAGGTCCACCTGAAACGGTGGTGTAACAATAAAAATTGGAGTCAGAATAATTATTATCTTTGTCATTAAATACTTTACATGCTCTAGAGTGTTCCCTGTGACACTCTACGATGTGTTAGTTTGCTCGTCCATAGATATAACAAGTACCAGGATATGCCAAAAACTGTTTAATATTTGTATATGTCTAGTTATTTATAAAGAGGATTGGTGCTTCATCAATGATTGGGGGAAGAAAAGAAGAGTCGAAAAGAGCTGAATGTTTGAGTAGAAATATAAGAAAGAAGAAATGCGTCAGGAGATCTTAGTGTTTATTCAACCACGGTGCCTCTTGATCTTGGTTGCTTTAGTTCTGATTTTTCTCGCTTTATCCTTTTTTCTACGAGTTAGATTTTTCTTGTCCCAATTGTTGCTCTATCTCGTTTAGTTGATGATAGAATTGAATTGAGATTTTTTTCTGGATCTTATGATGCCCATAGGGTTTGAAAAATTTACCATTGATGGGCTTCTGATGTATTTGTGAATAAGTTGTGGTTGGGTATCTTGATGGATTTCTGATGCATGATTCAAATTAATATCTCAAAGACTCGTATAAGTTTTAGTTTTTTCTCTTCTTGTAATGCTGAGAGCTCAAGTGGTTTGACTGAATCTTTGGATTATATGAATCATAATAGGGAAAAAAAAAAAAAAAATAAAAAGAAAAGAAAAGAAAAGCAAGTGGATTTGTATAAGTTTACAATGGAAGATTTGCCGGGGTACATGTAAAATATTTCTTAAAACATGTATTGCAGTTTGTAAATTGAAACAGTTGAGAGGATTCATCCTTGTTTAATGGTTTCCTAGGAATTAGTAATAGTTCTAGGCCTTTAGTTTCACTGGAAATGGTTTCCGATTGACCAGATATAAAGGAACCCAACTATTTCCTTTTTGAGGTGTGTTCTCGAGGCTACTAATTGGTCAGCCTGTCACAGATCTTAGCAAAACAAGGAGATGATAATTGAGATTTTCAATTGTTCTTGATTGTCAATATCAGATTAGAATTGTTGGATGAGAGGAGCAAATGGATTTGGCATTGAAAGGACTAATTGAGCTTGCTTCCTGCAAACTGCCTAGTGATGCGGCTGCGCAGAGGGCATTAACAGTAAATGGCTTTTTCAGAAGGGTCTGAGTACAAAGCTAATAGCTTTATTTATCTAATACTTGAAAGTTGTCATTATGTTTATGTATCTACAATTGATAGTGTTTAGTTCGGGTGAAGATTTTCAACTTGTACACATTATTTTTTCAGTAAATTGCCTAATACCACACTTGTGCTGATGATTTTTTAAATTAAATAATGTCTTTTCAAACTTTTGAGTGCTTTTTTTCCAGGATGAAGCTAAGGTGGAAGAGGTTTATGAAATTACCCATAGAGTGTTTTTGGATGTTGACATAGACAAACAACATCTAGGTATGGCCCCTTTATATTATTTTAGTGTTTGAAATTGTAATTTGCCATCCTAAAGTGCCGTTTTACTGTGCATGTTAACTTCATTCTATTATTGCTTCCCAACTATTACCAATTTTTGTTTATTTGGAAGGTGTCTAAGGTCAAGTTTCTCAGTCATCCAAGATTTTCCTCTATTTGAAGTACTAAGATGTTATTTCATTCTGAGTCCCACTTGCCCAAATGGGGGAAGTATCTGTCTGAAGTCCAGGCTAAATGATATTTTATTTGCATCCCTTGCTTTTTAATAAAAATGGCCAATAGGTGCATAACATCTTCATTCTGCCATATGTTTGAGCTCAATCATAATCTTCTCTAGTTGTTGGCACTTGTTCAGAGTTATGTGGTATGTTATTTCAGGGAAACTTATTTTTTATCTAGATCACTGACTCATTGCATATATTAACTCCCGTTTGCCGTCACTTGCTGTTTCATGATTAATTGGTGCCTCATTTCTGTAGAAGATGTGACCCAAAAGCATTCCAGTTCTTCATACCTCCACTTTTTTCTTTTGCTCATTATATATTTTCTGACAATGAACGTCTATAGCAATTGATCTGATCACACCCCAAACCCCGCCCCCATCCCCAGCCATGAAAAATAGGTTACTTTTTCTCGTCTTATCTGTTAAAAAGTCTATTGAAATGTTGAATTTCTAGTCACTGAGCTCAGTAGAGTGAGTCAAGGATGTAAGGATATAATCTGTATACCTTCAACTGTTGGTTTAATTTTCAGTATCATTGGAGGGTTCTCTGGTCCATATTTGCACATCAATGGTTTTATGTTGACCGAACTTGCATTCACTGAAGCAAATCATATTCTGCTTCCTGTCTCATTACCTAAGTTATGTTTGGGGGGCTGGTCAATTCATTTGCCTACAGAAGGACAGTGGTATTGTTATATTTTACTAGTATACTACATTTTTCCTCGGGAAGTTCTAGATTTTAGCTTGAGTGACTTCAAATTATATAAAATAGAGTAGGTACTTTTATCTAATATGTTCTGTTATTACTGCCTAGGATATTAGAGAGTGCAAAATATGGATGTTTTTATTCATTACTTTTCAATTCATGATCCCTTAACTCATGTCAAACATCCTAAAGAATGGCTGCATCAAAAGACCGGAGAAGTAAATTAATGGAATAGAGGAAAACGTACAAAAAAATTCTCCTTTTTTTCTAATACGAGGAGTTGGGATATCCATGTGAGGTCAGTGGTATTTTAATGAAGGGTTTTATTTATAGAAAAGAATCTAGCAGGACTTATGTGAACCAGGCAGGAAAAACTCCCCACTTCTCATATGGGACTAGAATTATAGACTGTCAGTATCATCATAGGTTGAATAGTTTGTAGAACAGTTTCGCTGGAGCCCACCGTGTGAGTTGTGACATCTCCATACTATGTCCTATAATATTTGCTTTATCTATTAGTGAGTAGATTATTTGCTGCTAAGTCCACCACAGTGAAAATTTCTTTTGACTACACGCACTCTGTAACCATTTCATATCATCTTTCACATGAAATATAAAGATTAGAAAAATTACTTGGCATCACATAATAAATAAGAAATATTCTGGACTTATATTGTTTAAGTAGTCTAGGTTGCATTCACACATTCAAGTTTTTAATCTTACCCCTGAATGGAATGCCTACAGGAAGAATCACCATTGGTTTATATGGTCAAGTCGTACCAAAGACCGTGGGTAAGTCTTTCGACTTCCGCTAAAATCACTTCATGCTCAGTAAAAAGAGTTAGCTAATTTTTTATTCCGTATACCAAATTTAGCTTAATATACTGGCTGTCTTATTTGCAGAGAATTTCAGGGCTTTGTGTACAGGTATTTATTGTGTACAATATAATTGTATTAGTCCATTGAGACATGCAGACTGCTTTTTAATCTTTAATCTCCTTTCACATAATTTGCCTTTTTCTGTAATCAGGGGAGATGGGAAAGGATGCTAATGGAGTAGTTCTCCATTACAAGGGAACTCCATTTCATGGTATTATACCTGGATTCATGATACAAGGTGGAGATATTGTCTATAGAAACGGGAGAGGAAATCAGTCTATATACGGAGGCACCTTTCATGATGAGAATTTCAAGCTGAAGCATTCTCATCCTGGTCTGCAATGATCTTCTGTAACCAATCTCTTTTGTCTTGGTTCATGTGATGGACTTGTTTATAACTGAAGTTGTATGACTACCTCTCTCTGTCTCTCTTTTCATATTTTGCTACATGTAATTGTTGCAGGTGTTGTTTCCATGGTGAATTCAGGACCTGATTCCAACGGTTCACAGTTTTTTATTACCACGGTTAAGACCAGCTGGTAAGCTTTGATTTTGCTGTACTTCGTAATATTGACAAAAGGAACTGCTAAACTTAGTCCACTATGCTCTCTCCAACTTCTTCTCACTACTAAGATAATTGCACAGGCTGGACGGTGAGCATGTTGTTTTTGGTAAAGTCATTGAAGGCATGGATACTGTGTATGCCATCGAGGGCGGAGCTGGAACCTACAGTGGGAAGCCTAGAAAAAAGGTAATTATTGCTGATTCTGGGGAGATACCGAAGAGCAAATGGGATGATGAGGACAGTCAAGCTTCATGACGACGAAGGCGGCAATTTTGGAGTATAACTTGTTAATGTGGCTGAGAATTATGTATCTTTTGTATCATGTTCATTACATTGTTTATAGTATCTAACATTTAGCTATTTAGCTTCTTGTTTGAGAAAACTGTAATTTGTTCTTTTTGTTAATTTTCTGATATATAGTTGGCTATTGTAGAGAGAAAAATTCAAGTAAATGATATAAGATTTGAGTTTTGCTCATCCTTTTGCTCTAGATTATTGGAGCTTTTGTAGTGCTTTCAATATTTCTTTATAATTTAGGCCCAAATTATAGTGCCTTTACAAATTTTTATGCTACCTTGGGTAGCTCTCTTGGGAATGGCAGGAGCTGTGAATTGTAAGGCAATACCAACAGATTAGGTCGACATGTTGAATTGAACAACATTAAGGGCGGTTTGGTGGAGTTTCTGAAAAGTTATTAGTTACTTTTGAAAATGAGAAGCTACTTTTGGACGTGTTTGAATAATTTTTGGAATTGTCTATTAGAAGGTAGTTCAAGGAGGAGGAGCTTTTACAAATAGAAGATGTAGTCCTACGAAGGAATTGTTCTAGAGAATAAATGCTTAAAGCCAAAGAAATGAATAAATACCTAATAATTTGACCATGCTTTCCTGCTTTTCTTGAACAAAATGTTGTTTCCCCTTGCAATAAAAAGAAAAACACAAGATTTAAACCATGTGGATAAAATAAAATATAAACTAATATGTACGAATAAAAATCTCGTGTGATGGTAATCACTGACAACTTTTTCGAGAGATACAAAAAAGCGAGTGAAAAGAGGACGGATGAGCTTCATGGTGATAGAACTAGCAAATTTTGGAGTCTCAACTGTGCCTTTAAATTTTTGGCATATATCTTTTGTATTGTGTTCACTAAAATTATTTTCACTGTAGTACCTAAAATTTTTCACCATTAGCTTGTTTGATAACTGTGATTTGTTTTTGTGTACTTGCAGCAACTTATATATTGTTGGCTTCTTTAGAGAGAAAAATTGAAACAGCTAATGTAACATCAGAACTGTGCTTGATTCCACTAAAGATTCTATCATAGCTTAAAAATTAATATCTTAAAAGGGAAAATTGTAGCAGACATCCCTAACATTTGGATCTTTTGCACTTCTATCTCTAATCTTTTTTGTTGACACGTATATCCTCAATCTTACATTTATTGGTGGCCGTTGTCCCTATAGATAGAATCCATCCAAAAGCTCAATTAAGTTGATAGGAAAAGACTTGTTTACCCTTATATTCAATCAAGCTAGCAAATAAGTAAAATAAAAAAATAAAAAATTAATTATATGTCACCACAATTTCACAATCACTCGAAAATAAAAAACAATAGTCACCCTCAAAATCCACCACTAACCCTACATATGCTATCGAAACCAACCGACCTCCTGAAGTCAGCCATCGAAATCAACCAACATATTTACATAAGTACCATTCCTTATCCATGACTCGATTTTATCAATTTATATATTAAATTGTTTATAAATTCTTTCCAAAGCACATGTTATCTATCCTCGTATACATTGTGGCCTGTGGGGAATTGAATTTGGTACTGGAAGGAGCTCAATAAGGTAAAGATAAACTTGCAAGTTTTTGGTAATAATTACCATATCGCATTTAAGGAATAGAATAGGGATCAAATATAAAACTAGAGTACATAATAATTGGCACTATCTCCATCATTTTGATAAACCTGTATCAGGTAGATAGTCAACACAGAGATATTTTAGCCACCATCTGCAGCCTCCACCCACCACCACCACCACCACCAATGGACAGCAGTGAAGACCCAAACAAGCTCTCCTCCACCCTCAATGACCCTACAACCACCCAGCCCCTCCTCTCCCACCCCTACCCTACACTTGACCCACCCCCCGTAGCCTCTACCTCTGAACCAGAAGATGACCAAACACAGTACCTCCAGATCTCCTACAATTATGGCCATCGATCGATAAAGGACATCCCTTTTCTCATCCTCTTTTTACTTCTTGTTTTTTGCACTTTTGGCTTTGGAATTTTCGCGTCTGTTCATAGAAACCCCCACCACAACCAAGTATCTGCTTTTGTTTATAATGCTACCTCCTCTTCTTGCACTCTTCTTCGAGATTTTCGCAATCCCATCTCTTCAATTCCCTCAAAATCGAATCTTCATAGTATTTCGAGTGAAAATTCTACTTTATTAGATAATCCCACTTCTTTAAATTACACAAAATTGAGTCTTCCGCAGAGAATAGTTTGTAATTCCTCGTTCTCTGTCAAACCCATTTCTTTAAATTCCTCGAAAACTGTTGTTTTTAATGGGTTTATGGAAGATTTGTTTTTTCTGAACAATCCAACATCTTTGAACTTTTCAAAATCCAGTCTTTTAGAGAGCTTGATGATATGGGTTCTTGTAATAACTCTGGTTCTCAGTGTGCCCTTTGTTTTAGTTGTGCTTTTGTTGCTTAAACACTACACAAAACAGATAGTGTATGCTTCACTTCCTTTCTTTGTAGTTGTCCCTGTGTTTATCAATGTGTACTGGTTTGTTGCTTGTACAGTAAGCTCCAGCTGCAATGATGCGTTTCCCTTGACTTATCGAATATTAGTTCTCATTTTTGTATTCTTGATTATTGGGGTGATTGTGTGGATTTTTATAGTGAATATGCATAGAATTGAGTTGACCGTGAGTATAATTGGGGTAGCTTCCAATGCACTGTGGAAAAACTTAGGATTGTTTGGGATTCTTCCAGCATTAACTTTGGGTTTGTTTGTGTGTTATGCCCCCATTGTTGTGTTTCTAATACTTGCAAGGTTAAATGGGAAAATTGTGCCTAAAGAAAAGCATGGGGAATACTACTGTGTTTGGAAACAAGATAGTTGGGTGCCCGCATACTATACATTAGCAATTTTGACAATGCTATGGTCCGCCACTGCTATGGTGGAAGCTCAGGTTTATGTGATAAGTGGGACAATTGCGCAATGGTACTTCTCTAAGTATGACAGCGGCCCCAAGCGGGGAATAAGGAGTTCCTTGAGGTGATTTTCTGACACTTATTTTCATTAATTAATTTTGATGAACTCGCACTTTTGTGTTAAGTTCGTGTTAGAGCAAGAGATGATATTCCTGCACTACTTTCTTTCACTAGCCAATAATTCATTTTTTTTTTTCTTTTTCTTTTAAGCACACATTTTGTGATTTTACATTATTAGATTATCAGAGGAAATTTGATATAGTGTTGTTGGTTGTGTTCAATTAAAATGTGACCTGGAGAATATGCTCGAATTGTTCCTCGGGCATGTTCTCGATAAACTTAAACTTTCAGATGGGAGGTGTTATCATGGACGATATATATTGAGGCAATTATGTATGAAGTGATATATTACCTTTGAAATAATTTTGTGAGCTAATGATTATGTTTGAATGTTGTGTTCCAGCGTCTAAATAAAGGTTCAAATGCAAGTGTCCAGAAGTTAGATTTGTTGAAGTTTTGAATCTGAGATGTACCTATATGTGTCTTCCATCAGCAACAGATAAATGTTGTCCCCTCCTCCTTTTACTTGTATTGGAATAGGGATATTGCACTAAGGTGACTAGCAAAATAGTACCTAAAGGAACAGTAAACCTCTTGAATCAAATTATTGGAAAAAGGACCAAAAGAGATTGTAATGCATAGAATCAGAGTAGGTTGATGAAATTGAGAAGTACTGCAAGCTTCTCTACGATTTAAAGGTACTTATCAAGTTAAAAGTGGGTTCTGCAGGACCTCTGTTAGACTAATTATATTAAAGGACATTTGATAACATGAACATACATAGCAGAAAATAGTAATATAGTAAGATAAATCCGTAGCCAAATTAGATTATATGATTCTAAGATTGAGGGCATACATCAACAAGTAAAGGTGCCACCAAGTGAGGATAAAATTAAATCCTTGTTTGATCCTCATTTTTTTTTTTCAAAATATCTTTTTCTATTTCTTCTTTCAACCACACATCCTTCAATAAAATAATATTTCACGCAATCATACATTCTCCATCAATCTATTATTCCAAAATTCATTTTACACCAAAAATGGGGCTCAAACAAGCTCTAAGGGTACGAGGACTTAAATAATTAAGGCATGTCTTCCGTAGACTTAAAGAAGCTCCACTTACTCGAATGATCCCAATAGAAGAGTTAGAAAAATGAGCGGACTAATATTAACACGACTTCTTTTGAAAGGTTTTATGTGGTGTTGGTGGTGGAAAGATCAAATTCAGGTAAAGTGAAGCAGTGTACAAGTAGCACTATCTCATCTTAACAAGCTTGTTCTCTGTGGACAGTCTTGAAGCAGCAATAAAAAATTAGGAAGGATCTCTATTCTATGAAAGCTAGAGATTGAAAGAGCCAAGCCAATTTGCTTAGTCAATCAAAATCTATCAATAAACTTAAGCTAATTTTGTGACTTCTCATGATGGATTATATACTGGGATATGTGTAAAGACACATGCACTCCTCCTAAACATGAGGTGTCAATTGTACGGTTGTCATTATGATGGTTTATGCACTGTGCTTGTGAAACTGTTAGAAGAGAAGACAAAAAAAGGAAAAAGAATGAAATCATAACGGAGGAAAATTTGGTGTTGATGACCATAAGATCGTAACCTTTGCTATGTCTCAAGTCATAATAGTAGATGGTTTCTGAAGGTATTGTACAAATTTCATATTTCCCAACTCCTCAATACTAGGATTGTGCATGTTCTTACATTTCAAGGATCAAAAGTAATGCTTGGGTGCTAACCAGATTCCAAATCCAAATAAGACAGTGAAAAATCAGCTATTTTATGTAGTATGTATAAAAATTTTATTTGGTATTAAGTTATCACTCTTCGTGCATCTCAGGTAGATATTTTTGTACTTGAGTGCTATTATTCTGGAACGCCTCTGCATTCTGACCTTTCTGAGAACATTTGCAGGAATGCATTTGGCCCCTCCTCTGGCACAATATGCTTATCTGGATTACTTATATGTATAGTACGTATTGTGCGATCTATCGTTGACAATGCAAGACAAGACGCACCTGGAATTGTCAACCTTGTTCTTCGCTGCTGCGCCAATACCCTATTGTCAACAGTCAACTTTCTGAACAAGTTCACTATAAACTTTGCAGCTATAACTGGTGAAGCATACTTCACTTCTGCAAGAATGACTTACGAACTGCTAAAACGAAATCTCCTCTCAGCTGTATTTGTGGAGACTGTTTCTACTAGAATACTTGCTGGGATCATTTTTGTTCTATCAGCAATATATACAATACTGGTAATTCCCCCTTCTCAGCTTTACGTTGTACTTTCTTGTTTTCCTGGAATAGCTGAATTTTTGTGACTAAAGCATATGAGGATGAGAGTTTCTGTGGCTTGGCCCCTCCTTGACAAGATGATGTCTAATTATATTAATTATACCATGAATTACAAATAAGATTGTTTATTGAACCATAGCCTTTTTAACCTATGCATGCCATTACCTCTTGTGGCATGTCTTGTAAAGTGGATCAGATTGTACTTGACAGCAAGAGCGTGTTTGGCTGTGCTTAAAAAGTTACTTTTCTAAAAGGTAAGTTAGTACAAACTTTCTAAAGTGAAGAAAAAAGGACACCAAAAATAACTTGAAAGTTTAAGCACAGGCAGAAATGCAAAGAATTAAAATCATATTTTTTTTACTGTTAAATCTTGTCTAGTACCGATTACCAAACACACTCTTGGGGTTTATGGAGTCTGAATCCTCTATAAACATTGTTAGATCATCATTACCTGACAATGTAGTTCTGAAAATCTTTAGTTTCACTGTTTGAAATTTTCTTGTCATCATTTGAGAATGGAGTTATCACGAGTTTTGAATCTCAGCAGCAGCTCAAGGTATTGGATGGTTGCTTAATCTTCTTCAGTTTTAAAATAATCTGATAGTCATGGAGTGCCTGTTTTCCTGGGCAACTTTGTGTTATTTTGCACACTGGTACAATAGGATCTATTCTTCACTTTTTCACCAACGCTAGATATTACTTAAATTACACGTCTGCTTAATGCATGTATGTGCCAAATGATTCATTTTATGCATACTTATTCTTTGCCTCGTAGTTTGAACAATTCTATTCCGTTTCAAGTTCTTATGAATTTAATCATTGTTTTAAAGGCTTTGTGCTTTATCCAATTGGCTTCACGACATTTGCTAACTTGTTTGATGGAAACTGAGTTTCTTATGCAAATTAACTCTTTTAAGCATTTATAGGTAGATGTTATCGTTTCACTTTCAGACCAGTTTCTTTTTGCATGGATCTGTTAGTGAATCTTTCCCTTCACTTATTTATTCGGCCGGACAATTTAGCACATTTGTTCCTCGTGTATTTTGCAATAGCTGTTAATTACAACTAAAAATTCTTGTTCCCTGATATGCAGGTCTGTGTGGTGTTAAAGGCTGCTATTCATCTCGGGGTTGAAGCGTACTTGGTCTCTCTTATGGCATGGGTACTATTGATCGCGATTCTTGGTTTCTTCGTGCGTGTGCTGGATAACGTCATCGAGACTGTGTATGTATGCTATGCTATAGACAGGGACAGAGGTGAGGTCTCTAAACAAGAGGTTCATGAGGTTTATGTTCATCTCCCCATTAGTAGAAGTCACAGTCACAGAGCAGGTTTTGTTGACAGGACTCCACTTAATGTATGATTATTGTTTTTAACATAGGATTCATGTGCTGGATGTTACGAAATTTGTATATCTGAGATTTTAGTCTATGCTTTTCCCGTTTTCCGCTTTGATTAATAAAAATGTTTATTCCTTTTTGTCAGCATTGGTTTTGTATCGATTTTTGTTCACTAAGACGTCGTCTACCTACCTTTAGAATAAGGTTAGACAAATATTGAATTAATAGGGGACAATATTTTAACTTCTTTTCCTTCTCTAATCTAAACATACGCTCAAGTATTGTATAGACTTTCCAAATCATTATCCCCACTTCGATTTAGTTCCCCTCTTTCCCCCCTTCTCAACCATTACACCACCCCGTTGTGTTGTCCTCTTCTATTCTCCCGAACCCTCAATTTAGCTAGTCCTAAGAGCATCTCCAATGGAGTTATAGATTGAGCCAAAAGTGTGCCACATCATCCCAAAATGTTTACAAGTCAAGAAAAAGGTGAAGGTTCAATTAATTTTTTGTAACTTAGCTTCACTCTTTTTCTACACTCTCTTGTATATGTAACCCGCGATTAGTGAAGTTCACATCCTCATTGAAGATGGTCTTCTCTTCATTCCCATTTTGTTTGTCACTTATATAATAATTCATATTGTTGCATTAGAGATGCTCTAAGCGTCCCACTGTATCCCAAATACGTGTCAAGGAAAATCAAACGGGTCCCCAACCTATTAGTAATGTACCAGAAGACTCAATCTATTCTTTTGGTGGCCGAAATACCTAACCTTTAATTTTTGTTGCATTCGAGTCTTTAAAAGCTCAAAATTTTATGTAAAGGGACAATTTTACCCTTGCATTTAATAAAAAAAATGAAATAAAACAGAAAATATAAAATCCTCCAAGTTGTCAACTTGCCCCCGTCTCTATGGGTGGATTTTGTTTTTTCTTTTATATATTCTGTTGATTTATTTTTTGTTTAATTAAGCATATGTATAAATTGTATGGATTTTCCAATCAAACGCAAGGGTAAAATGATTAATTGGGGATTCAAACCTGTGTTCAAGTTAAATACTCTCTCAGTTCCATAACAGCGAAAAATTGTTTCACACATTTAGTGCTAAAACTAACCACGTCTATCGAATAAAAAATGAGTTTGGGTGGGGTGGGGTGTCACTCGAGTCAATGAACTGAATGAGAAAATTCAGTTACGGACCTCAAGGCTTAAAGTTACAAAGTCTATTAAGAATATCAATGAGCAAGCCATCAAAAAATATGCATATATAACTGTTTCGTCATCAACAAAAACACAGTACAAGATATTTCTGCTCCAACCCACAAACACATGAAAGTCTGTCTTGGGCGTCGACCAACTCATACATGGACTAAAACTAAGTATACAAACTTTTAGTAGTAAACATGAAACCCAAGGATAAGAACACTCTCCTTGTCCATGAAGCTATTAGTTGATTATGAAGAAACCGGACTTAAATCTGATGTCACTTCTTTTGCTTAGCCTTTAATTTGGCAGAATTCACCTCCGCAGCAGCCTTTGCAAGAGTAGTTGGTTTAAGGACGCCTTTTGGGTTCAGAGCCTTTCTTATCTTAAACACAGCCCAAGCAGTCCCAATAGCATGCCCTGCAGCACCAAACCCATCGTGCGTCACTTCTGCTGCTTGATCTCCATATCTGTCACAACATACATCCAAGTGAAATAAGCACTGATCCAGAAAGAAAATGAAGTTTCAGCGAGATACTTATATGTAGGTGTTGTAAGTAAACCTTCAGTTGTTCAACTTCTCGCTGAACTTTATTTTTTCTGAAGTAGGAAGTTTGTCTTTTTTATTTCAATTTACTCAAGAAGTGTAACTCCATTAGTTATTCATATGAACGTGGATTAAACATAGCATCAATACGGAGGTCTTCCATATCTAACATTCCTCTAGAAACTGGAACAAGAAGTGAACTCCAAAATCCAAATTGTAAAAACATAAAGTTTGATGACGAACATAAAAAGCTGCTATAAGTTGAGCAACCAACGGTGATTGTACCTCTTTAGTATATTACTAACAAAATACCAAACTTCCAGTACAGTTAGGCAGTAGCACCAGTAGTATATCACAAGTTGCACAATTAGTAATTTAGAATGGAAAAGGTTGGACAATCGGAAGCTATGATCTGTCATACAACTGGAACATCTTTTGCAAGTAAAATAAATTACCTCTGAGAAACGAGCCCGGTTGTCACGACTGAAGTAGTCGACATGACATTCTTTCCAGCAACTTCAACAGCATCCCAGACCTTGTCTGTTGGGACAGATCAGATACACAAACAAGTGAGTGCGCAAAGATAAAAAGAGGGATAATAATTTCTGCAACATTGGAAAAAGAAAGTGCAACACGAACAAAATAATTACACAGAAAAAATTATAGAAACTAACAAACAGCCTTGGAACTGCATCTTAGATTTGTACTTCCCAAAATCACATCAAATCTTGCAGTATAAGATAATTTTTCATAGAAATATCCTGTCTTGAATTTCAAGTTGCTAGTATAAAAATCATCTTTATAATGTCAGCATATTGATTTCATAGTGCAACTCTCCCCTTCTTCACCAATCAAAATGACATGCAGATCGATGAGGGGTGTGTGTGCAGTGAAATATCAATATTCCACATGGTATTTTTTTATTCTCTCTGTCTCCATGTGGAAGAGAAGGGGGAGCAGTTTTGTATTCCAAAAGTCCACAATTGGATGAATTGTATGGACAGAGGTGAGTACATCTACCTATGCTAAAGAAAGCCAAATAGTAAATCAATTGTCAGGTGTACATGATGCTTTTGAAGTCTTCACTCAGCTGTACTGTGTGACGGTTTTTATTTTCCAAGTGTATAATGGACATTCATATCTTTATAATATGTCATCCCAGTTTCCTCCTACGGTATATACAAAAGGGAAAATGAGAGGGCCATTTTCCAACTTTTTTCTCGATTTTAGTGAAAACCTATAGTGGCAAGTGGACGTAGCTCAAAGTGGACCACTACAAATCTACATGTTTGCGTGTGTTTCTGTTTAGTTTCGTTCATTATTGATATTGGGATTGGATAAAGACTAAACCCATAACTGACTCCTAAGGCATTTTCAAACTCTATTCCAATTGACTGCACAATTTGTGCTAAAACAACTAAACAACTGTCCCATTTAGAACGTTGGATAGAAAAGTAATCGAAATTAATATTGAAGCATAAATGAATTGTGGAGTTCAGAAAGGGTTAGGTAAACGAAAGAAAATACATACTGAATCCATCCAAGGAAGCAAGAATGATTTCTCCAGGAAGAAGGCTGAAAAATTTCTGTCCTACTTTAGAGTTTGCAACTGAACTTGTGAAGAACCCAGAGACTTTCACGACCCCAGACAGTATCCCAGTTGCCACGGACTCCGTCATCTTTGTCAATTTCTTAACCCTGCAGATTTTGAAAAATTAGAAACATCTGAAAATATCTCACAATAAATAACATAAATGAAGATCAAGGAAAAGAGACCAATTATCAAAATGCAAGATGGATGATTTTAATCCTTAGCCACATTTAAATTAAATTGCAGAATTGGCAATCAGGCCTTTTTGTATATATGCACAAAGTGCAAAGCATATTACTGCGAACAAAAATACATTTGTTAAGCACGCAAACATTTTATAAAATCAATTGACAAGCATAGAATTAGATTGCTTACGTTGAAATTTTCCAAAAATAAATTCAAATTAGAATACAACAATCTCTTATCCCAGTTCCTGGATCCCAATTCTAGCCTGTCACCAACTACATAACGGACCATGATACGAGGAAGAAATCATGTGACAAGGGGATAATCATATTCAAAAAAGCTCATATTTGAACCTTCCCAACCATAAGCCAGATGAAGATATCATTAAAAAACCACATTTAATGAAAACTATAATTCCAAAATTGTATGTTACAGCAAGTCTCTTTAAACATGAGATACTCTCTATTTTAAAGAGTCAACATTTAAAATCATGCTTCAAAAGACTATTTAAATTAACATTTTAATTTTAATTTAAAGAGTGAGTTTGACTCTCCATGAATCTCTCTTTCTATAATTAAATAATTCAAATTATTTCAATTTTTAACGTAGGAAAACAATAAAATAATATAAAAAAAACCTAGTTAAAATAAAAGATAAAAAAATAATATATTTTTTTGGGAGTAGTAAAATTAAGTGTTTAATATAAAGAGCTTGTCGGAGTAATTCAAAATTTTAACTCTCTAAACTTTTAGATGCTATCCAGATAATATAATACTCTTTAAAAAATAGAGAGTCTATTATCACGTAATACAGAATACTCAATCTTCAATCTTCAAAGATCAAATAGAATATACACAAATATGCATACAAAAGGTAAATTCCAGCTGATCACCACATTAAAGTGTAAAAGAATTACCTTTTCATTCTTCTCAGTGCCCCGGGACTAATCTCCGAAGTCGATCCCTTTCCCATTCTCTTCTTCAAGAACTTATCCCCCCATCTGAGTCTATCCACAGTAACATCCCCACACCACAATATCCCCTTCACCACATGTCCCGACCCAGCCGCAATCATCCTCGCTAAACTTCCACTATAGTCCTCAACATTTGGAGCCAACGTCGTCCAATAAGCAGCCGCGTTCTTCTCCACCTCGTCCTTCTTTGTTTTCTTTTCCATCTCCGCCGGAGAAACATCCTTAGCAGCCACCCACCACCCTTGCTCCACCCCTTCCGCCGCCTTCTCCACCTTAAATGCACTGTACTTCTCCAAAACTCCGTCCAACTCCCTCAGCACTCTTTCCTGACCCTTAGACGCAATCGTCAGCCCGTAATTTAATATATTATCATTGATGTCATGACTTTCACTAGGGACTCTCAGAGAGAAAAAATAATGGGATTCATCAAGCTTCACCGCCGCCTCATCCCTCGCCAACGGCCACTGAATTTCCTCCCCAATTCGAGCCAAAACTGCCACAATATTATCCCCTTGTTTCAATTGAACTAATGTAAAATCCCCACTTGCAAGCTCAACACTCTGATCTTTATCAATCAAATGAATAATACAACCTGGGATTCTGACAATCACTTCCTCGGAAGACTCAAAAGAAGCAGAACCGCCTTGTGAAAAGACGTCGTTATGGGTTTCTTGTTCTTCCGGTTCCGGGAAGAGATTTTCTGCTAAGCTTTCCATTTCAATAGTAGGGTACATAGATGAAGAGGGATTTTTACGATTTGAAAGAAGTGGAGAAGTGGATTCTGGGTTGGTTTGGATTACTTCTGGGTAAAGAGAATTCGGTTTTCTTGGATTTTCAGAAGCCATGCTTTCTTGATGATAGAAATTTCTTTACTTTTCCTGTACTCAAATTGTTACTGTTTTGCAGGTTTGTGGTAAAGGATGCTGGTATTCTTTTATAAGATAATCATAAACTTA
>CAIGRN010088864.1:0-22966 GCA_903798345.1 Fraxinus anomala | reverse complement strand
AAAAAAATAATAATATTTACTAACAAAAAACTTCGTAAGTGATTTTGTTAAAAAAAAAAATAGATTTAAAATTTATAAAACATTTTCCTACTGAAAAATTTCAGTGCTAATATTAAAAAAAATAATTAAATATTAATAACGAACTTATCTATAAAATATATTTCGAAAATAATATTTCAAAAATTAAAATAATTTTACGAAAACAATAAAAATTTAAATAGACATTTCATATTTACAAGAAAAAATTACGAGAAAATGGGAAAAATGTGAAACATTGAGATAAGAAATGTGCAGGATTCATAATTAGAAATAATCGTATAAATCATAACGTAAATATAGAAAAAGTATATTATTATAAATATAGAAATTGCACCCATCAACATAACATATTGAAAATAGTATATTACGTGGACAAGAGTTTAAAGAAGCGTCTCGTCAGAAACAGTGTTGTTGAATTTGTTATCTATGATAAATAAGGGTTTCATTGTCGCTTCTATGTGCTGATTGACATCTCTTTAGTAAAAAGGTTTTTGTGTTGATAATGGTGCTTTGATTAATTGCTTGGTTGAAACTTGAAAAAATCTGCTTTCAATCAAATAATTGGTGTTACATGTTTGTACGTTGTATTAGCGTGATACACATTCTCACGAAAAATAATTTTTTCAAAACTCACATATTATTTAATAAAATAATATTACACGTAAATTTAAAATTTTTTCTTATTTTTTAATTATATATTTTCCATCACATTACATCATAAAATACATTTTCTTCTCCATAACGTGCATCAAACCCCCCCTAAAATCAGCATTTAATCAAATAGATTGAGCTGAATTGCATTTTCTTGGGATGAGATGTTGGTGCCTCTAATAAATTTAGAATAATTTTTCAAGTACATGATTATTTCACCGATTTTGTACAACTATCTTCGTGTGATTTGCTGTTGTCAAAAACTGCCTTTTTTTTTTTTTTTTGGCAACATCCAATCTTAGGAAGACTATCTTTTTGTACAAAATTTGTGAAAAAACAATCCTGTACTTATAATATAATTGATAAATTTATGACATACCACCAATGTAAATTGCTATTTATCAACACCTAAGCCAGTCCATTAAAAAATTACCCTTGGTAAATAAAAAAAAAAATTGTTGCCTATATGTCGATAATTACCGACAATTAATCTAGTCCGTCAAAAAATTACCTTTGCCAAATAGAAATGAAAGTTCGTTGCTAATCCCTCAATAAAAACAAACAATTAAACCAGTCCATCAAAAAATTTCTAACTCAATTTTTATTGTCGTAATTTATCAACGAAAAATGTCTATCTTTAATATCACATATTTTGGTAGTGAAGTTTAAACCTAGAGCTTTTTAATTTTAGAATTTAATAAATATTATCACGTAAATAACTCAACATTTCGCCTAGAATATCAATTTTATTGAACTTTTTGATAATTTGAATAATAGAAAATATCCATCTCGACCAATTTTAAAATAATATGAAAGATAGCTCACTGAGTTTGACGCAAAAAAATTTAAAAAATTTAGTAACCTATTTAAAATTTCGTTATAAATTGTAATTTTTATTTTATNACATTTCGCCTAGAATATCAATTTTATTGAACTTTTTGATAATTTGAATAATAGAAAATATCCATCTCGACCAATTTTAAAATAATATGAAAGATAGCTCACTGAGTTTGACGCAAAAAAATTTAAAAAATTTAGTAACCTATTTAAAATTTCATTATAAATTGTAATTTTTATTTTATTTTTCACGAGGAATTTAAAATAGACAGCCATAGACATCAATTATCAATTTATCATAATGGGACAAAGTAGTTGGGTGAATAAATGAACTAAATAAATTGGCATTTAAGTGAATGAGAGAAGATCTAAGGTTATAGTTGTAACGGCATAAGGAAAGAAAAAGTGTACACACACTCACAAAGCTGTCGGACTGACAGACAGTGGTCAATAGTTACACATCTTTGTCGGTCGATAATTATGAGGAAAGACGGAACGCCGGCCTCCGTCTCCGGCCACCCGGTCGGAAAAATGTTCCTCTGCTTTGAGACCAAGCCAGTGGTGGCCACGTTACTGGCTCTTACTCTTGTAATGGTCATCTGGAACCTCCAGCCCTACTACGAAAACCTCATCTCCACCACTAATCGGTGCTCAGTCACCACCTCCGGCGCCTCTGAGTCATTGCCGATAAGGCCCGGAAGTGTCGGTTTCGGTGGTGGTGTGAAGGCTCTGGCGGAGAAGAAGCTCGTGAAACCCAGTCCGCCAGCTGACCCCAACAAGCGTACTTTCCAAGCATATGGCATGGCCGCCGCGCTTTTTGTCCAAATGGGTGCCTATCGCGGCGGCCTCCGGACATTTGCGGTGGTGGGTCTGGCTTCGAAACCTATTCATATATTTGGCAAACCATGGTATAAGTGTGAGTGGATCCCCAACAACGGGAACACATCGATTTTGGCTGAGTCCTACAAAATGCTCCCTGACTGGGGCTACGGCCGCGTGTACACCGTGGTGGTGGTGAATTGCACGTTTGCTTCAAACCCTAACGCAGATAATAGCGGTGGCAAGCTGGTGCTCTACGCCTACTACGGCGAATCTCCTCTAAAGTACGAGAAATTCATCGCAATGGAGGAGGCACCAGGCTCTTACAACGAGTCTCAATACAGCCCACCATATAAATACGAGTACTTATACTGCGGTTCTTCTTTGTATGGGAACTTGAATGCTGCTAGAATGAGGGAATGGATGGCCTATCACGCTTGGTTCTTCGGTCCCAGCTCGCATTTTGTGTTCCACGACGCCGGCGGAGTGTCCGCCGAGGTTAGGTCGGTGCTGGAGCCGTGGATAAAAGCTGGGAGGGTGACTTTGCAGGATATCAGAGCTCAAGCTGAGTACGATGGTTACTATTACAACCAGTTCATGGTGGTGAATGACTGCCTCCACCGCCATCGATTTGCTGCAAATTGGACCTTCTTTTTCGACGTTGATGAGTACATTTATCTTCCTAATGGGAACACTCTGCAATCAGTGCTTCAAGAATTCTCCAATGTCACTCAATTCACCATTGAGCAAAACGCCATGTCCAGTGACATGTGCTTGAATGATTCCACTCAGGACTATTCCAGGTATGCGATTAATTTGCTCTGTAATTGTTGAGATTAAGTCTTTTGTGCATATTCTTTATTCAATCCCTATTCTGTAACATTCTCTAAATAGTAAGACGAGAGAAATAAAACTTTGTTCTTTAGTGAATTAAGATTACTATTGTTAGCATTCATTGTCAGTTTGTTTTGGGATTGATCGATAAAGAAAGAAATGTACTTGTTCTGTAATTTTATCAGGCAATGGGGTTTCGAGAAGCTGCTATTCCGGGACTCGAGGACAAGAATAAGGCGAGATCGCAAATACGCGATACAAGCAAGGAATGCCTATTCGACTGGCGTGCACATGTCCGAGAACGTAATAGGTGATACATTGCACAAGACGGAAACGAAGATTCGGTATTACCACTACCACGACACGATCACCGTGCACGAAGAGATTTGCCGCAAGCTCCTGCCTATGTTCACTAAAAAGACCTCGACATGGCTCAACAAAATCCCCTATGTCTACGACGAGAACATGAAAAAACTGGCCCCTACCATCAAGGAATTCGAGCAAAACACCATTGGATCCCAACACCACCTGCATTCGTAAATTAATTACCCTATTTTCATGTATAATAAAAGAAAGAATTTTTCATCTTTTTCTTTACGTTTTATCAAATGGACCACCTCACCGACACCGTTTATTGATTCCCTCGAGTGTGGCCATGCCCCCCTGTGAATTGCTGCCATTCATTCTCTCTACACATGGTCTATGTGGGACATGCTTCATTTCTCGAGTGATTTTGGTTGGGACCCGTGGCTCACTGCTGTCATGAACTTGATGTAAAGTGGTTTAGATATCTAGGAGAAAGATGGCCCCTCACCCCCCTCCCACCCTACCTTACCCTATTTGTCTGTAAACGGCGAGAGTGACCCAATTTTCTTTTACATTAAAATATTGTTGATTCATTGATGTATTAATGTTTAATGTACACAGATTACTCGGACAGTTAAATTCTTAGATAATCTTTGATTATTAAAGGGTTGTTCTCTTTGTATTTCAATTTTGAGCTTTGAGTTTTGAATTTATTTTTGATTTTGTGTTTTCAGTGTTTATTTTCACATTGTTAAAAATGTGTTCTTTTTAACATTTTGAAAAATTGTTTTGAACACACCTAAAACACGTTTCGAAAATTTGACTTGATTATAACTGAAAACACCCAAAAGGGTTTTCTTCGTAAATTTTTAACTTGTTTTCAAAAATACATTTTCGAAAATAAGAAAGAGAACACATTTTCACTGTTTTGAAAAATCGAAAATAGAATACAGCTTGAAAATGGTAAAGGAAACATGTCCTTAAATTCCCATACTGATTTTCAATTACACATTTACACAATAAAATATTTTGCACGTATACCTAAAACTCTCTTTTTAACCACACATTATTCGAAAAATCACTATTCAAAACTCCATTTTCTCAAAATAATAGCCATCAAACAAGATTCATTTGTGTACCCACAAATGCATTCAAGAAACCAACTACTAGGTTTTAAAAGAAAAGGCGTAACACATCTTCTAAATTATTTTAACTAGAGTTCATTCTTTTTTTGTCACATATTATAGGTGAATCTATACATTATGTCAGTATATTAAAAATTCTTTGGTGACCATTTTATAGCCACTGTTTGGTCCCCATTTCTTAAAACTTATTTTTCCCCGAATTCATTTTCAACCACATATTTTATGGGACTCACAACTTTCATCAGCTTTTCAACTATAGTTTCACTAACTTTTATCAAAATCTACTAAAAATCTAATTTTTATTCAAACCAAACAGGCGGATAGTACTCAATAGTCATTTACCTTGAGTTCTCGATAAATAATCTCGCCGACTGAGCAATCCAACAAATTCCCATGCTTGAGTGATAAAAACAACTCCAATAAACGCCTCCTGAAGACAAAATAGGGTGTGTCGGACTACCCAAAAGCTTAAATTGTGAAGTTTACGTAGAGAAGGTTTTCTTACTTGCATAATGATGACTGGGTAGAAGGATACATTGCACCTTTTGCAGAGGTACCCTGCTTCCTACCAGTTGTTCCAAGAATGACTTCGTGCAAGCCGGACCTATTCCAGCATATTGAATACCTGCAAATAAAAGGATAACAGAACTTCAGAGAAGACATCTTATTACAATATGCTCATTTTCATGAATAAAGGGTCATATTAAACAAAGCCCACCCGCAAGTTAAGGTTGTTAGAGCAGTCTCAGAATGTTGGAACTCCTTGGGTGGTATTGGAGCTACCAAAAAGAGTGGCTGTAAAATGCAAAAAGGACAATTTGTTCAGATGGATCAGTATTATGTTGCATGGCCAAAATCCAAGAAGAAAATCTGCAAATTACAACCTTATTAACTTGAAAAGGGTTCATTAATTCTTTTGACAACAGTAGAATTCGATAGTATAAAGATCTTCTCAGTTGATCAACCATTAGAAAATCTTCAGAACCAAAATGAGACCGACCAGTGGTTATAGAAGAAATGTAAACTGGTTCCAGGAAATATGAAAGCAGAGCTCCTGCATAGAAAGAAAGAATTCATGTCAGACAATCTGAATCTGTAGAACATATTTTATCAAAAAAGTTTTTCTATGTGAAATTATGAATTAGCTACTTATGCACAAATGATAACAGACATTTGACAAATAAACAATTCCATTTTCACATACAAAGCGAACCAGCAGAGACAATGCAAGTCCCAACACATGTAACAGAAAAATATGGGGACCATGAGTGTTCATGGACTTTTAAAGATGATCACAGTAAAAGAAAAAAAAAAATTAACTTGTTTCGCGTAGAGACATTCAATTCATGAATTCACCAGATTTAGTGAAATTTCAGGCTGTTCTATTCAGTAACAATCTTCATATGGTTTTCTTATTTGCTCATAATTTGATGATCATAATAAATAGTAAAAGCTTAAGGTAACAGAGAATTGTTACAGCCTCTATAGTACCTACACGGTCCAGGATCACAGGTGACGTAAAATTCTAGACATGCTCAAAATGTATCTATGACAGGTTACAGCGATAAGTCTTTCCCATTTCTTCAAGGAAATGATTAAAGAACGTGATAGAGAGTAAGTCAAGGAACCTTGAACCCCAACAACATTCCAGCGAGCAATCTTGTCAGAGCAGCTCACTGACAAAGTTGTTTCTCCTCGACCAGGCTTCCTCTGAACAGTGCCAGGAACTTGAGAACAATCGCCTGAAGACTAATATTTTGAGAAGAAATTTTGAACATCAAATAAATTAACAATTAACACACCATTCTTTCCTTCGAAAGTTAGAATATATTAAGAGTATCATATACAGAAAGACTGTTAAGAGTTTTGACAAACATAAACATCGAGGAGAAAAAAAAAGATCATTAAATCTTCTTGATGGATATAACATTATATCAGAAAACATGTAGAAAAGAAAAATGAATGGGCAGAACATATTTATAGCCATAAGTTGTGCCCACAAAATTCCAATAATAACTTTCATATTTAACAAACCAAACCAGAAATTTGTGACACCAAATATCCAGCTATTATAAGAACTTAAAGACTGCAATCAAAACAGTAATTATACGGATAAAAATAACCTCAAAGCTCATTAACCATCTAGACTTTTTTGTGTGTGAACGTTCATGGCCATCATACCTCATCTTATAAAACCTTTCATTTGCAGTTAAAACTTCGAGATCAGGGTAAATGTCTAATGTTTATACAGATCTTTGTCTTGGCTGAAGGATTAAGATTTAAGGGGCTTGAAACAATCATAAAGTGAACAATGTTTCGTGCACATTAGTCGTCAGTTATTTCAGTAATCAAGATACACTCTACAGTTGGCGTTTTGAACAGGTTAGCAAGCCTCTGACAAGTCAGCCATGTTATCTGCTAAAGTATATTCTTCCTTGAATTCAGGGACTTGATGTACTTCAGATGGTGATATTTGATGAATTAACAGCCATTTTATTCCAAGACAACCACATTTGTTCTTTTGTTTTCTCATAAAATAAAATAAAACAAATCAATCAGCAGAAATGTTATTTCTTGAACTTTCTGGATAAATGGAATTCATGAAGAACTTCTACATAATTTTTCCGTACATTCTTTCCCATTTTTCTCCAGTGACAAGAATACTGATTAAAGAAAATATTTCTGGTAAACTTCAAATGATTTTTCCCCACGCACTTTCCTCCACTGAAGGGAGCAGGAAAATTGTCCACTGCCTAGTTATAGTTGATACCAGATGATTATTGAAGAACTAGCTACAAACTTAATATGCCATTCTTATGCTTGTCCTTGGTGCATTGCCACTGGATCAATAAGCACAAAGTATTTAATATTAAGAACTCAGAATTTTAAAAAAAAATCCCTAGTAATTCCTCACCTGCATGGCTGCATCTAATACGTAAATAAGAAATAGAGGTGTCAAGTTATCCACACTAAACAAGTAAAATGATTATGTGTAACTGCATTAAAACGAGTATAAATCAGAAACTATTAAATAAGGACACGTTTAAAAGAAAAAACTAAAACTGGCTGCTCAGCCCACTGCTAGTCTTACTAACTGATCCATGCACGAAGTACATGGGGTGGAGCTGGGAACTAAGCAAGATACTGCAATGTTACAGTGAACAGATCTGGTAGCTGTTATGAATCTTTAATTTTTATTTATGTTATTTATTTCTTAATGTTATTATTATTTTAGTTTGAACTATTAGAGTTATAGGAGCATTCTTTGTGTTAGTGTTCAGTGGTTTCTATATTTTAGGGATCAATAGGAGTTATCTTGTATTTTTCTTATTAAAAAGTGTAAAGGAAATTAAGTGAAAGGTGGAAAGAATTATTTCTATAAACATAGTGTTGTATTTTGGATTTTGTTGGTTCCTCGAAAACATTTTGGGAGGTCCGGTTTTCCTCAAATTAACCCACTCTTCATCTTTTCTCCTTCTATTTTGATTTTCTTGTTATGAACAATTTTGTGATCGTCATGTTTGGTATGGGCAACAAAGAAATGGAGCAACGACTCGAGAACATATAAACCATGGTGAAAACAATGAGTTTCGAACAAAAAGAGTTTGTCAAGAAATTTTCACACAAGATGAATGAGATATCGAAGATGTTGGATGCAAAATTAAACCCATCAATCACCAAGCAGCCACAATAACAATTTTTTTGGACAAGATGAAAACAATTCATTTACTAAAACCATTACATCCCAAAGTACTAAAGTTATAAGTCAGCAACATGTGAAAGTTTGCACTAAATTATTTAGCAACACTGGTGGGGTGTTATCATCAACAAAGGTAAAAATTAGTAAAACTTGTGATACAAGATGAGCATAATGGGTGAAAAAATAATGCAGTTAAAAGGTCAAACATCCTTCCCAATTAAATCCAGTGCAGCGCCTCTTCCAATCCTAAGTCTAACAAGAAAAAAGTATCTTTGCTTGAAATTATATTGCTCGAACTTGGGTACAGGTGTCGGATACGGGTACATATACAGGAGTCGGATCCTTTTTATTTTAAAACGTAAGATTCGGATATACAACTAAAAATGATCCAGGATTTGGACGCGGGTACTGGGCACATCTTACAAACATAAATGTGTTAGAATATTACATACTAATAATTTTAGATGTATCTTATTAGGAAGTGTAGCATTGAATCGTCTTGATTTCATGCCTTATAAATATTGATTTATGCCTCAAAATCAATTATGTTGCTTTAAAGATCGTCGGCCATTCTTTATCTCCCTAAAGCTTCCGCTTCCCCCATGGCGATCTCCTTCCATGTTTCTGCATTTCAGTTCTAAACTGAAGGATCTGATGCAGGTCTATACCCATACCCATGTCATGACATGTCGATACTAGTATGTTGTTCAAATTAAAGAGTCTCAGCATCATAAGCCTAAAAAAGGGGAAAATTTAACCCTTAAAAGAGTTTATTCTCTAGGATCGAAACGTGAGCCAAAGTATCGTGAATTGCATCTTGCAAATTTCATAAAGTCCTCCATAATAAAGTGTCAATATTAGAGATATGAAAGAGCTTTAATTCAGGGGCGCAGATTCAAAAGAAGTTCATAATGCCTTTGTAGAAACATGAATTGTGATTAATTCCTTAATGTTTATTCAATGGAAATTGGTACAATATATAATTTACAGGAATTGGTAAATAAGGAAATAAAACTAATACTCTAAAGTAAGAAAGAAATCAGTACATATTCACGCCCTACTAATTATGGAATGTAAATATCCCATAATCAAATCGGAATGAATTTGGCTCCTATCCTTATTTGATAGGATCTGGTTTCCAGACTCACCCTCAAGTTGAATCATAGATGTTAATCATGTTCAACTTGCATATGAAATCATTGAAGCTTGGTCGAGATAGCCCCTTGGTAAAAATATCAGCAACTTGCTCTTGTGTGAGAACATAAGTCATGCAAATGGTTCCCTCCTCAACCTTTTCTTTTATGAAATGTCTGTCAACCTCTATATGCTTGGTACGATCATGTTGGACTGGATTAAGAGAGATGTTGATTGCTGCCTTGTTATCACAGTAAATTTTGATAGGGAACTCTGCTTCAACATGCAATTTGGCCTCAGCACTACTTCTGGCAACCACATTTTGTTTTTTTACTTCTCCAAGTTACAAGATTTCCCCACACATAGGTACAGTAACCAGTAGTTGATCTTCTGTCTTCTATTGAACCTGCCCAATCTGCATCTGTGAAGACTTCAATCTCCTTCCTTTCACCCTTTTTAAAAAAGTGTCCCTTTCCTGGGGATCCCTTGAGGTATCGTAGTATCTTGTAGACTGCTTCTAGGTGACTTTCCTTTGGTGAGTGTATATATTGACTCACGCGGCTAACTGCGAATGCAATATCTGGTCTAGTGTGTGACAAGTCTATTAACTTTCCAACCAGCCTTTGATATCCATCTATCTCTACCTCTTTTCCATCCTCTTCAGGTCTTTTCCTTGCTTCGACAGGTGTATCACTCGGCTTACAACCTAGCATGCCAGTTTCGGTTAAGAGGTCAATAACATAATTTTGTTGTGAAACACTAATTCCATTTTTTGATCTTGCCACCTCCATTCCCAAGAAGTATCGCATTTGTCCCAGATTCTTCCCCTCGAATTCAGTGGAGAGGCATTTCTTTAGTCTTTCAGTTTCTGCCACATTGTCTCCTGTCAGAATGATATCATCAACGTAAACAATTAAGATTGTCTTAGTCCAATCATTAAAATGTTGGTGAAACATAGTATCATCTAACTGTCCTTGTCGATATCCTTGACTCTTTAGCACTTTTGAGAATCTATCAAACCATGCTCTCGGTGACTGTTTGAGTCCATATAGAGACTTCTTGAGTTTGCACACTTTGTTTTCTTTCATGAAAACTTCTTCCTCTAACTCTCCGTTCAAAAAAGCATTTTTAATGTCGAGTTGTTGTAACTGCCAATCTAGATTGACTGCTAAGGACAGTAGGACCCGAACTGTATTCAATTTTGCTACTGGTGCAAACGTTTCTGTGTAGTCAATGCCATATGTTTGGGTGTATCCTTTTACAACCAACCGAGCTTTGTACCTTTCTATTGTCCCATTTACTTTGTATTTTAGATTGAAGACCTATTTACACCCAACCGGTTTCTTTCCTTTTGGTAGATCCGATACCTCCTAGGTCTCATTTTTCTCCAGCGCCCTCATTTCCTCCAATACGACTTCCCTCCATTTAGTGGTTTCTAGGGCTTCTTCAACATTTCTCGGGATCTTTGTGCTATCAAGGTGAGATGTAAAAGCACGAAATCCAGTAGATAAAGCATTATAAGACATGAATTTAGAAATAGGATGGAGAGTACATGATCGAGTAGGTTTTCTGAGAGCAATGGGTAAGTAAGGAATTTCTGAAGTATTAAAATTTTTGACTCTATAATTCTAGAATGTCCTTCATGATCCAAAGTTGTCATGTAATTTACTGTCCATAAGCCAATTGACCAAAAACTCAAATTGTTCTGCTAAATTTTTCCCATCTTACTGTGTTTTTCAAGACCTATCATTGGGGAGGACGATTGGTAGTGCTAAAGAACGTGAAGGACTTTACTATTTTGATGAGACTGATGTGAGTAAACAACAAGAAGTCACACTTTGTAATTCTACATCTGTCCCTAGAGATAGTGATATTTTGTTATGGCATTTTAGAATGGGTCATCCAAACTTTCAGCCTAAAACGTGTATTCCCATCAATATTTATGAATAAACGATTTTTTGATATTCAGTGTGAAATATGTGAGTTTGCAAAACATCATCGAACAGCTTTCCCAACCTCCACATACAAACCATCCAAACCATTCATCATGATACATAGCGACTTATGGGGTCCTTCACGAATCCCCAATCGAACTCATGCAAAGTGGTTTGTGACGTTCATTGACGATCACACTCGAATTTGCTGGGTGTACCTACTAAAAGATAAATCCGATGTTCGCTCTGTATTCATCAATTTTTATACCATGATCCGAACGCAATTTCAAACACAAATCCAAACTTTACGTACTGATAATGGCACTACCTTCTAGAAGTTGCTAAAGCATCGATGTTCACTTCTAATATGCCAAAAATGTTTTGGGGGGATACAATACTGACATCCACCTTCCTAATCAACAGGATGCCAAGTCGAACCTTAAACTTTAAGTCTCCTCTCCAAACACTTCAAACACTTTTTCCTACCTGCTTTCTTAGCTCCAACCTTCCCTTACGAGTGTTTGGATGTACTGCCTTTGTTCATATTCATCGTAGAAGTAAACTTGATCCTCGAGCTGTTAAATGTGTCTTACTCGGTTACTCTCCTACTTAAAAGGGCTACAAATGCTATGATCCCTCCACAAAACGAATCTTTTTAAGTATTGATGTCACCTTCTTCGAAACAACCCCATATTTCAAACAAACCTCTCTTCAGGAGGAGACACTACATGAAGAACAGTTCTTTGAATTCGACCTTCATCCTCCTGATCCTACATCTACCAACAACCCCATACTACCATCTAATATGCCATTAACAGAGGAAAACTTACAGTCAGGGGGAGATGTAGAAAACCAAAGTAATAAGGAGATATTGGTTTACTCAGGGAAGCCAAAATCAAAGTACAAAGAAACCATCACAACCGAGGCACCAAAAGAGTCTGAACCAATGATAGGTCCTGAAAAACACAGTAAGATGGGAAAAATTTAGTAGAACAATTTGAGTTTTTGGTCAATTGGCTTATGGACATACACGAAAACTTTGGAACATGAAGGACAGATTCCAGAATTATAGAGTTAGAAATTTTAATACTCCATTTTCCAGCGACCGACGACAGTGAGCCATCTGCAATTTTAACTTTTAGGTTGCCGGCACAAGTGGAGTATGTAGAAAACAGATGATAGGAGTCCGTCATATGGTCAGATGCTCCTGAATCAATAATCCAGTGGATTTTAGATTGATTTGCAGAATGCAAAGCACTTAAAAAATTACCTTTGTGTGCTAACGAGCTAGAGGGATTTTTTGCGGATGTTTAACTTGACGATTGGAGGCTGGAAAATATTTTGTAAAGTTGCTCCATCTGTTTGGTATTGAATGCATCGCTAGACTCAGTCTTTCCCATTTGGTGATCAAAAGTTGCTTGGAACCCACGATTTTTACTATTTTGTCGAGGCTTCCAATCGCTCGGTTTTCCATGTAGATCCCAACAAGTATCTTCTTTGTGTCCTGGTTTTCGACAATGCTCACACCAAGGTCGACCTCGGGGTTTTGGACCCGGCCCAACTGCGTCTCCTTTAGAATGTAAGCCCATCATTTGAGTTATTTGGGCCATTATTCAAGTCCAGCTCACTATTAAACCTAGCTGGCCCATTATTTCCATTAGTTGGCCCATTAATAGGACCTTCCTCCTTATACTTCAGCCCATAGGTAGAGGGCCCATATCTGTTAGAGATCAAGCCAGAGACCTTCAACGCCGGCGTGCCCGATTCGGTCAACATGACCTTTCGCCGGTCCTCTTCCCAAAAAGCTTCTCGCGACGTGGGTAGAGGTCACCGGCCAAGTATCCGGCCGCGAACCTCGTCAAGATCGCGATGAAGACCCTCGAGAAATTCGAAGACCCGTTCCGTTTCTAGCTTCTTTCGGTACTGCACGCTGTCTTCAGCACACTTCCATTCCTCCTCTGAACTCTGATCTAATTCCTACCATAATCCGGTCATCTCCAGGTAATACTCCGTTACATCTCGATCTCCTTGTTTCGTTTGCCATAATTTCATCTTTAATTCGAAAATTCTCGGAATCCGAATACATCTCTTTCACCGCCTCCCAAACATCCTTTACAGTAAGAAATAGGTATGTTCTCCCGATGGCAGGCTTCATGGAATTGACAAGCCAGGCAGTCACCATCGAATTCTCCGATTTCCACTTCTGAAGGAGAGCCACATTGGCTGAGGCCAGCATCTTGGTTTCACCAGTTAAGTATCCAAGTTTTCCTTTTCCGTCGATTATTAGCTTTATCGACTATGCCCACTCTAATTCTTCCCATTCAATTTCTCTATAGAGAGTTGGAAAGTTGAGTTTTCGATCCCTTCCGTGTTCATGGCAGGCGTGACTTCAGCTTCTGAGTCAAAGGTCATGGAGCCCCTGTCATGTGTGGCTGATTCGGCCATGTATTGGCTAGGTTAGAAATGAACCTGCTCTAATACCATGTAGAATGTGATTAATTCCTTAATGTTTATTCAATGGAAATTGGTACAATATATAATTTACAGGAATTAGTAAATAAGGAAATAAAACTAATACCCTAAAGTAAGAAAGAAATCAGTACATATTTACACCCTACTAATTATGGAATGTAAATATCCCATAATCAAATCGGAATCAATTTGGCTCCTATCCTTATTTGATAGGATCCAGTTTCCACAGCCTTCATAATTTAATTATAAATTTAGAAAAGAGGAGAAGACCATTTCTTTTAGAAAAATTCACTTTTAGGACTTGCATGGTTTGAAAGGGCGAGAATGTTATGAGTCTTTAATTTTTATTTAATAAAATTTTATATATTATTTTAGTTTGAACTGAATTATAAGAGCATTCATTATGTTAGTGGTTTCTATATTTTTGGAATTAGTGGGAGTTATCTTGTATTTTTCTATTTAAAAAATGTATCAAAAATTAAATGAAAGGTGGAAAGATTTATTTCTACAAACATAGTCTTCGAATTTGGGAGTTTATTGATTCCTCAAACCACAAATACTTGGGTATGGGTTTTCTTGAATTAACCCAATCTTCACCATTTTTCTTTTTATATTTTTTATTTTTCGAAACGAACAAATAGCGTTCATATCAATTCATATCAATTGATATGAACACGAGTTGATTGTTACGAAAATAAAAAAATAAAAAAAATGAAGAAGACAATTGACAAAGAGTTGGTCAATTAAGTATGCGTTCGTAAAATTATTCATTGATCCCTTTTTCATTTATTTACACTCTTTTACTAGAAATACAAGATACATGATATTTCACTAATTCCTAAGTAATACTCAACTCTTAACCAACACAAAGAATGGTCCTATAACTTCTATAACCATAACTACATTGACCTTTTCGAACTATAATATAAACATAAATATAATATTCAATCAATAAAAAAAAAAACTTTCTAAAGAAAGAGAATGTCGTAAAATTCCTCCCCTTAAAAGCACATTTGTTCTCAAATAAATCTACTCTTCTCTTTTCTTATTTTTATTTTTCATTTTTCGGTACGAAGACTTGTGATCAGTATCATTTAGTATCAGAGTTGGGCAAGAAGGCAAGGAATAATTCTGACAATGGAAAAGCCTCTCGAGCTTATATAGAGTATGGTGAAATCTATGATTCTTGAACAAAATGAGTTTGTAAAGAAATTTTCATGCAAATGGATGAAATATCAAGAATAGTGGATGCAAACTTGAATTCATTACCAAACCACCAATTTGTGTCACACGTACAGGGTGAGCAACTTCAACTGACACCTTGTTTGATAAAAATTTGACAACTTCACAACTAGTCAAATCAATTTTAACCTCTCAGTTCATGGGATCCACAATTTTTATCAACTTTTTAACAAAATATAATTCTAATTTTTATCAAAATCTACTAAACTTTTATCAAAAGCTTTATCACACGGGCATGAGAGCAAAGAAAAGTTGGCACAAATAGGCTTAAGAAACCAAATTGTGATGCACAATTGATTAAGATCAACACAAAAGTTGATACATCGCAATTGAGAACCAATACAAATCAATCCAAGAGCAAGGTAAACAAAAATGATGGTACAGGTTATTTGAACCATTATATGTGGAAAAGGAGTAAACTTGATCCTTGTAGAAGCTAAGGTTGGTCCATCGAGCAAGGTTGTTGGGCTAGGTATTGCTCCTAGAGTTTACTCTAGCAAGCCAATGTGTTTTAAACATAAAGCAACAATGCTTAAGCGTCATCATGAGAAGTCATTCGTCGACCTAGTGCCAAATTCAGAGATAGAAGATACGGTTGACTCACTGAAGCATCTACAATTCAAGGGGTAAGGAATGTCACGACCTTCTCTTTTTTTAAGAAAGTTATTTTTAGTATTTTTATATTTTAGGAATTATTAGAGTTAGAAGGGGGAAATGTAGTTATAGGAGCATTCTTTGTGTAAGTGGATAGTTGTCCCTATTTCTTAGGAATTAGTGGAATATTATATATCTTGTATTTCTATTTAAAGAATGTAAATGAAAGATGTGGAACAATTATTTCTACAAACACAATAATTGTAATTGAGAATTTATTGGTTCCTCGAAAACCAATACTTTGGGAGGTCCGGGGTTCCTGAATAACCCACTCTTCATTTGTTCTAATGCTATTTCTATTTCTCGTTATGAACAATTTGTGTTTGTAAAAGTAGCATTCTAAGAATATCAGTACAACAACTGGAATACAATTCCAATAACCTATACGACCCTTGAAAGTGAACAGAGCAAATCAACTAACTGATGGAAAATGAGGTATATCTTCAGTGATATGGAATTCAAAATTGAAATAGCAGGGATACAAGGGGGTAGTTGTAGGTTAAATTTCCCAATATTACCGTTCATCATTGCAGCAGATTCTGAAAAGTCCTTGGTTATAGAATCAAGTTCTGCAGAGTGGTGTTGCATATCCCTTTGTTCCAAAGGACTAACTGAAGTAAACAGTTGTGAACTCAGTGATGTGTCTCCACCTACAACAAGCAGCAGAAAGTTTCAACGGTCAGAGCGAGATTCAGTATAGAAAAGTTAGCACAGGATCCCCAGTACCTACAGGGTAATTGTGATATGTACAAATGTAACTGCCAGCCCAGTCTCAATTTGTATTTTCCTTTGCCACAGTTTTCAGTGCTGAACTGTAACGGCGAGTAAGCAGTGTCATCACCATGCAACACTACGCTTCCATTATTATGTCTATGGTTACTAAAGTTTTCAATAAGACATCCAATCTCCGTATAGAAGTACCTGTTAGAATTGAGATACCTCTTTAGGCATTTAATTCAACTATGTGACCCAATGCAGATTGCAGAGTAAGTTTGAAGTGATGAGATTGTAGAAAGCATATATGTAGTTGCCACTTCTATCCAGAGTGGTTAAATAAATTTAAACAATAACAAAAACAATAAATTGTGTTACACGCAATCTAGTTATTCGATTGATATTATAAGATAACTGAGAATAGTGGCTCTTAGTATGGATTTGCAAGATTAGGGTTTCAGGACTGGAGTTCCATGCTGCAAATCATTTATAGTAATTCAGGTTTTTAGTGGATATTGAACGAATGACATTTTAAAATCCTTTTCCAATGGCCACTTCAAGCTAAAGAACTGGGATTGTACCTTTTCCGCAGACTTTAGTTTTACTGTTCAATTTATCATTCTTATTAAACTATACTATTGACAAGACGCAACAATTCCCTTTTACATAAGAGAATATTTAATTTGTAATTCAAAGACTTTTCTCATGTTAACTTGATTTCATCAAGCATGTGTATATGGCGTTACTTTGATGCTATTTCAGATGGCATGCTATCAGGATTTTAAATGAGAAATCCAGGAATAATAAAATCAAATATCCATGGTATTATTTCTGATTGCTTCAACTAGATCTCAATTCAATGCACCAAGCACATCCCTCTGAAAAAAATATACAAGCATTGTAGAAACTCTTAGCAAGTCAAATAAGATTTTGAGCATTGACTTACGTAACACACCCACTCTTATGTCAAGAAATGTGACAATCAAGAAAAAATTGTACAAAAAATAAAAAATAAATGCAATTACACAAGTAATCTCTAGCTAAGTTGTCACTTGATGACAATGGACCACTAATTTCTTTTATCTATTCTCCTTTAAAATTACAATATTGAGCTGAAAGCAAAGGTAAGATATGCTAGAAGGATCCAAAACCCCCTTAAAAAAATGAGTCGTTTTCCAATATTCATTGTGAATAGTGTTCAATCAGAAGCATGCAACCATTGAAATTGTTGAAGTAGCTGGCCCTGACCTTTCCCCTTTTTGACCCTTCCTCTGTTCTTTCCCTTCATTGGAGATGGTGAGCTAGTTATTAGTAATTAACACCAGAGCTGGACCTAAGGAGAGGCCCCAGAGGCCGCCGCCTCAAGCCCAACTTTTTAGGGTGCCCAAAATTTTTTTTTGTTTCCTCCTCTTTTTTTTAAACCCACTAATTACATTCAAAACCTCCCATTCCCATAATTGTCCTGCTGCCCGCTAAATCAAAACCTAGACAGCTTCTTCAACAATGATATCGTGAGAATCAGGTAATAATATTCAAAGCCAGACCTGCCGCAGCAGCATTTGAGTACTGAGGTAATCGTTTTTTATTTCTGCAATTTCCATAAGTAATTGCAATATGCATTTTATTCTTTAGGTCTTTTGGGTTTATTTATTTGCTGCAGTTAATCAGTAGTTGAGAATGTTCCCTTGCAAATTTGTATTTTAATTTTATTCTTTAGGTGTTTTTTTCTTTGTTGATTTCACAATGTTGCTGAATTTTAAAATTTGATTAATTATGGTTAATGACCTTGTTCCAGACTTGAAAATTAGTTCAAGGTTTAACTTTGAAATTTGTATTCTTAAAGTGTCCCATATTTAATACCAAAAGATTTTATTCTTTGCGGGGTTTGAATTAGTATAGTTATTGTTAGAATATTAATGTAATTTTTAGGCTATATGTTATGGTCATGTAAGAAACAGAGAGCCACGGAGGTGTTGAGACTTGAGAGTCTGGGAAATTATACAGATCAATTGTTTTATTGTTCATACAAGTATTTTCATTAATGGGTTTGTTTGTCAGTTTGTGGGATTATTTGCTTTGCTTCGTTGGATTTGCATTGCTCTGTTATTTGGTCTTTTTTTGGTGCCTGGGTGTGAGTGTGGTGGTTTTGGGGTATTGTAGGGTTTGAATTAGGAATACTCATTCCATTGTGTAACAAAAGTGAGGCTATGCATCAATATTGCTACCAATTTGAGTGCACTCTACACCCGTTGTGTCAAAATTTCCACCTACATTCTAAACATGTTGCACACATTTTGGATGCTCTTTTCGTTGATATTGTTAATACAATGTTTTGACAAAAATCCATATTTTTTAATTTTTCTTTCTTAAACTAATTTGAGCCTCTTCCACACTCAAATTTCAGTTAGTGTTAGCTGTTGAGTAACTTGAGTCAAATACTATGGCTTCTAAATATGTGTCTAGTGCTCAAAAAAAGAAGAGAGAGAGAGAGTAGAGGCATTAGTTCGAAACTAGGCTGGAGATATGGACTATGTTGCTCAGACTCTTCAAAAATGGAGAAGTATCCATGTCGACACGACATGATACGGATACTAACACGGGATATGGGTCGGACCGGACACGGCAGCAAAAGGAGAAGATAGTGGATGGCGTGGAGTATTGCTTTTGGCTTGCATTTGTGGCTGCAGCAAACCCATTTATTTCGAGTCTTGTGGTAGTATTTTGCAGAAATTTATGGAGGACAGGAGCATGGCAGCAGAATTTTGCAGAAAGGGGAAGATAAGAGATGGAGAAAACGATAGGTTCCTCGTTTGAGAAGATGATAGGTTTAGTCCTTTTGGGTGGGTGTTAAATGGGCTTTTGTCAAGCCCAAGGAAATTATATGGTTTCAAAAGTCAACAATTTATACTGCCAAAAATTGGAAATTGTCTCTGTCAAGTTTTATAATTTATTGTAAGTGGCGTGCGTTATTGTTTTATTTAAGATAAGATTAATTTAATATTTAATTCTAAATTTGTTTGATTCAATAGTTCAAGTTACACTTATTCATTTTGAGTGATTTAATTATGTTAGAAAGCTCAAATGTTGTTCAAATCATAACAGACAATGTAGGCAACTAGAAAGCTGTCGGGTTAAGCATTGAAACAAGGTATCCTCGTATCTTTTGGACTCCTTGTGTGGTATATAGTCTAAATTTGGCTTTGAAAAGTATATGTGATCCTTCTGAAAAATCACCACAATATGGATATTGTAAGTGGATGGCTGATTTGGTGAGTGATGTGGAAAACATTCGTAATTTTATTGTTAATCATGGAATGGCATTAGCTATATACAATAAATATTCTAAGTTGCGTTTGTTGAGGGTGGCTGATACAAGATTTGCATCTGCTATTGTAACGAGTAAATGATTAAGAGAAGTTAGGCCAGCACTTTGAATAAATGGTGATGTATTCAGATTGGAGAATTTATAGGAACGAAAATAATGAAGGTAAATCACAAGAAGTGAAAACGTGTGTAGTCAATGATGTTTGGTGGGATAATTTGGATTATTTTTTATCTTTCACTAAGCCTATTCATAATATGTTACAAGTTGCTGATACCGATTCTCCAGTTTTACACTTAATATATGATATGTGGGATAGAATGATTGAAAATGTGAAAAAAATTGTATTTGAGCACGAAGGGATAGATATAGTTGATGGGCATTTAGATTTTTTTGATGCTATTCATCAAGTTTTGGAGAGTAGATGGAATAAGAGTAACACTCATTTGCATTGTATGGCACACTCTGGGGTTCCTAAGTATTATAATGAATCTTGGCTTCAAGATGGAAGTAACGGAGTTCCGAGAATTGCACCACATGAAGATCAAGAAGTTTAATTGAATAGAAGCAAATGCCTCAAAAGGTTGTTTGAAAATCCAGTTGATTTGAGGAAAGCATATGCTGAATTTGGGTCCTTTTCTAGTGGATCAGAGTATTTCAATCAACCTCATGTTATTGACGCAAGAATGTACAAATCTCTTGGTGGGCCAATCATGGTTCTTCAGTACCTTTGTTGCAATATCTGGCATTTAAATTGCTCTCGCAACCGGCATCCTCTTCTTGTTGTAAACGAAATTGGAGCACGTATTCACTAATCCAGAGTATCAAGAGAAATAAACTGGCAACGAGTAAGGCGAAAGACTTGGTATTTGTTCATTGTAATCTTCGACTCCCGTCACGAAAAGAAGATTACAAAACTGGGCCAACAAAATATTGGGATTTGTGTACGTATACGATATTCTTATATTCTTTTTTTTTAGATATCTAATTTTTTTATATTAATATTTATATATCTATATTTTTTGTAGGCGGAGATCAAATTGAATTGGATGGACAACGTAGCATTGAGATGGCGGAACTATCCCTTGATGAGCCAGAATTGGAGGCTATTACGTCTGATGAAGAAGAGGAGTAAAGCTTGATTGGGAATGCTTGTTTAGTTTGATTTCAAGTGGAAAACTTCTTGCTTTTATGTTATGACATTTTGGATGTTTTAACTTTATTTTGAATTGTGTTTTGTTTGAATTTGGATTTTATCATTAAATGAAACATTTGTATTGCAGTAATTTGTTGTTTTGCTTTAATATTGTAGTTGTTTGCTTTAATTGAATCATTTTTTAGAAAACAATAATAATAATAATAATAAATTGTAAGACGTGTCCCCGTACCCTTATCCAAAATTCGGATCCTTTTTAACTGCATCCCCATATTTTAATTTTTAAAATGAGAATGATCCGACTCCTGGATATGTACCCATATCCGACACCCGCACCCAAGTTCGAGCAACATAGGATATGGATAAGTACTATGATGACAAGAAAAGAAAAGAGGAGGAAGGAACACCCAAAAATTTAAGGCCCGTTCTCTTTACTAATTTCAGGCCATTTTCAGTTTTCAGTTTTCCAAAACACTGAAAATACGTTTACTTACATATTTTAAAAAACGAATTTCCAAAAACGAGTATAAAATTTACAAGGAAAATGGAAAACGTCAAAAAAGTCGTTTTGACTATTTTCTGGTAAACCCAAGCCAAAACTTCAGAACACGGAAAACGGCAGATTTTGCCGATAGCGGGATAGCTTAGTTGGGAGAGTCAAGGATTTTCTGAAGGTCACCTGTTCGATTCCGTTTCACCGCAATTCAATACAAAAGAATTTTCTTTTTATATGCACAGTACAAAAAATTTTCAAATAAATTGGTAGGTGGTTGAGATTCAAACCCAGGTCACCAGCATGGAATTCCAATGCCTGAACTCGGGCCAGAATGACAATGATAATGTAGATGAATCGAGAGAGAACGAGGAAATGATTTAACATGCCAATGTAAATGAATCAAAGCAAAATAATTAAGATAATGTTCAACATGAAAATTTAAATCAAGATAATAGCTTTTCTTCGAATTTTGATGATCCTGAAAATTGGACCGACATTCACATTGATCAAAAGATGGACTTTTTTGTTGAAATTGGTCCAAAAAGAGTTGATAATATCTTGTTTCCCAAAGATAGTTAAGGTAGGCATTTTGAATCATCACAATATAAGAGGCTAATGGCAAACGGGAAGACAACTGATGGAAGATGGCTAGTATATTCAATTTCTTTGGACAAGATCTTTTGTTTTTGTTGCAAGTTGTTTAAGACAGAAAAAATGATGAAAAATATTGGCCAATTGGATTATAACGGATACAAAAATTGGCATAATGTGAATCGGCATCTTACAAAACATGAAGTGGCTAAGGAACATAAATGTTGCAGGACTAGTTGGATGGAACTGAAAAATAGGCTTCAAACAAAACATACAATTGACGAAAGCATACAATTGGCCATCAAAAAAGAAAGAGAGCATTGGAAACAAATTTTAACGATGATAATTGTTATCAAGAAAAGACTCGCTAAAAATATTTTGACATTTCGAGGAGATTGTGAGCAACTTTATGTTGAGAACACTGGACTTTTTTTGCAACTGATATAAATACTTGTTGAGTTTGATCCAATAATGGAAAAATACATTCAACGTACTCAAGCACATGAGATTCAGTATACATATCTTGGTCCTAAAATTCAAAATGAATTGATATACTTGATTGTACTCCAGATGAGAGTCAATACGTCTCTAGTAATACGATGCGTAGACGATTCAATAGACTTACCGACAGTACAAGAATATTGGATTGAATTTTTTAAGGTGGATGATGCATCAGGACTTCGACTTTTCGCTGAGCTTAAAATTGTGTTAAAACAATCTTGAGCTTGATATTGATAATATAAGAGGTCAAGGATATGACAATGAAGCTAACATGAGCGGGAGACATAGAAGTATACAAAGAAGGTTACTTGAAATAAATCATAGAACTTTCTATACTACATGTGGTGTCATAGCCTTAATCTGTTATTATGTGATATGACAAATTGTTGTTCTAAAGCTATGTCATTTGGAGTGATACA
>CAIGRN010088853.1:0-25943 GCA_903798345.1 Fraxinus anomala | reverse complement strand
AGAGATTAACCACTAACACTCAGATAGTTATCCATGTGGAATCTCCCAGTGGATCTCCAATGTTTTGTTCTATAACAAAACATCCACGTGTTCATTCAAGTGTCACTACACTTTAGCTTGTGAGATCGGTTACTTACTTCATAAGTAAAAATGACACACGTATTGGTCTATCCGTAATAACGATATCTGTATCTCGTTATTACTTCGACCACAGAGAATTTAAGATTCTGTCATATGTAATTTGTATCTCACAATCACAACTCCTTGTGATTAACAAATCACCAAAACTTGAATCTACAGATTCTATTATTTAATTTATTAGAATATAAATTCAATTAAATAATAAATATTGCCATTAATATGCATCGATTATATATATATATATATATATATATAAAGTGTTTATATCCCAAGTTGATTGGACTTNCTACAGATTCTATTATTTAATTTATTAGAATATAAATTCAATTAAATAATAAATATTGCCATTAATATGCATCGATTATATATATATATATATATATATATAAAGTGTTTATATCCCAAGTTGATTGGACTTAGGGTATAACACTTACAGGAGGTATTCTATTTATTTTCGATTTGTAAATTTTCGCCAAATAAAACACTCATTTTTGAGACTTTGTCTCAAGAGGTCTGTTCCTTACATAATCGTCTGAACCTTTTTTTTTAATTGTTATTGACAATTCGCGTGAAACACTAGGAAATGCACTCAACAAACGTTTCCCTCTGCCCTCAAGTTTGGTGAACCTTTTTCCCATCCAGGGTGGCTAATAGTCGTTACTAAGACACATAAGTCAATGAATAAAATGTGATATTTTAGCAGAATCAGTTACAAGCTATCAAATGAAGAACTTCCATTTGTCATATATCCTCTTGTTCCAATTTGAACATCAAAACTAATAAGTTTAGAAGGCAAAATTTTTGGCTATGTGAGAGGAATTTATTGATCCAATTTCTATCGTCAACAACATTCTTAAATTATATATATTATTGAACACTGGTGACGTATCATATAAATCAATTGGTGAATGTTAAACTTAATTCAAATGTTGAGGCTCACCATAAGTTTATTCACCAATGAATTTATATGACACGTCATCGATGCTTAACATAAGATGAACACCACTAACCATTGGATCATTCATATACATCTGTTGAGCATCGATATGAATGATGTGCTGAGCACCAGTGCTCATCTTATATTAAACACAGATAACTTATCATATAAATCAATTGGTGAATTTTAAACTTAATTCAAATATTGAGGCCCACAATAAGTTTATTTACCAATGAATTTATATGACACGTCATCGGGGCTTAACATGAGATGAGCACCGATGCTAATTTGATCATTCTTGTACATATATATTTGGTTAGAACATCTCCAATAACATCTTTATTTTTTAAGAGCATCTTGTACATAATAGAGAATATTTTTTAAATTTAAGAACCTAACAAAGTCTTTATTTCTAGCATTTTATTTTACTTTTCCACAAAAACATTTATTGTTGTTCCTCATTTTTAATATATATATAATGGCCAATAAATTTAAATATTGTTTGAATAATCGAAATCACTCTCTACCCTAAGAAGTTAGAATTTAAAGTTTATTAGAGCCTAATTTCAGAGATACCTTCTATTTAGATATCGTCTTATACTTAAACAGTCTCTAACTCTCCAAATTTTCCAACTCAAAAATGTTACCAAATTTTATGACTCAATAAGTACACAATAGACCTACGGCAGACAAAACAACGAATTACTTGAGTGGTAGTCTTTAAATGTCTCAAAGTAAAGATTTAAGCCAACCAAAAAAACTTTCGAAATTACTTGAGTGGTAGTCTTTAAATGTCTCAAAGTAAGGATTTAAAGACACTAACAAAAAAAGCTTTCGAAATTAAGTCGTGTAACACATGAACTTTCAAATTTTAGAACACTAAGAATTATGAAAACAATTTTAACGAAACATGTGCCTCATCAATTCACTCAATTCACAATATATCCGAACTTCACATATAACTCATCAATTCAAAACATATCTGAACGTCACGCCTTGATTCATCTGTTAGTTTATCAAATTAGTAACAAAGTTGCAGAGAATAAGCACAACGTTAAGAAGATAATCACACTTGTACTCATCATTTGATGCCATATTTATAGTGTTTACAGGAATTCTACACATAATGAAATACAAATATAGATAAGTACTTTTATAGATAAATATAACTACAGTATTTGCCATCATGAAACCGTGCTCAATGTTGAGCGGAATGTTGACACCAAAGCTTTCGAGCTCAGTATTTCTACTATATCGAATATACACCATGAGGTTCCAAGACCCAAAACCAAACCTACAACCACCACAATCCCGGTTGTTTGGTATTGCCCACAAAGAACACGGTATGGAGTGTTATATTGCAGTCACAATAATAACCACAAAGGCTAAAAGAGATGAAAACGGAAGGCACAAAGCAGAATGAAGCTTCCGATTTTCACTTACAAAAGGAGGCAAAAAAATAACACTTTCATACACCCACAAGCCAAAAACGGAAGTCAACATGTATAACCAAGTAGTGGGCTTTTACGTTAGGTAATAGTTAGGCCCAAGAACAAATAGGTAGTGGTAAATGGGCTATCAACCAAAAGCCGTCCAATGGGTAATAGGTTGGGCCATGAGTAGCTCTAATTAAATTATGCTACTTCCAATAGCCCAATTAGGTTATAGGTTTAGGTCGGTACAATTGTGATGTCGATATTTCACTTCACTCATCGGTCGAGGCCTATGAAGTATAATCCAAAAAACGGTTTAATATCATCGCCTATGATTTATTGGGTATCAAAAAACTCAACAAATCTCCACATTGATACCCAATTAATCTGCAAGCAATCAAAACACAATGTTAACACTTGCATAATCAAGGCAACCAATAAAATTGGAATCACATATCTTACCTCATGTTTCGGACCCGAAACAAATACCATGTCTGCTCCATGTACTCACCAAGCTAAGATTAGGAACACTCAAATAGAAGTAGATAATCACAGCAATCAATCAAGAGCAAGTAAACATGCTATGGAGATATCATATAGGATAACACAGATCTTTTCAAAAAAGACATGTTCACACAGAACAATAGATTAACACCAAGTTAATTAACCACACAATCAATACATATGCAATAAATGCATAAATGACCCCTCGAAAAATTCTCACTACACTTATGATATTCCATTCCATTCGCTCACACATCGAGAATACATATCTCACCTCATCGCCTACCATGCTCACTATCTCAACCCATGTCTAACTGGTAGACTTCTATAGAACCTAAGTCCTTGGGATAATCCTCTATCACCACATCACTTCTCCCAATTTAAGTGGATAATGGGTCTTCACCTAATAGAAGTAATAGAAGTGCATCTCTCACACTCTACTTGATCAGGATCTCTTCTCAGATAAAGGATTTCAATATTTGATCACTTCTTCACTCACGATCCAAATGTTACACAAATCATCAATCTACCCCAAACATCTATATTCCATCTCACCAAAAGACATACAACACACTGCTAATGCATCTTAACCTACTATGCATGTAAACAATTATACAAAGTAATCAAATTGCTCTCAAATTCATGCACATGCACATATCAAACACATTGAAATGCACATATAACCATTCAACAAAATTAAGCAATCACACATATGCAGAAAGGGTTACACACGGATGCACATGCAGTAACTAGGTTTGCTCTCAATAGACCTCACTAGGGTCATCACTCGACCTTATAATCACAAACACGCCATGTTAATTACCTAATGGTGGTCAATCAATCAAGTAAAGTAATAAGATTTAGTTAGCTAACCTGGTTTTTTATCTTTGGATTGAAATCATAGTAACAAATCTATGCCCAACTTCAAAATCACAATACAAAAATTAAAATTCACTTTTCCATTGTAAAATCGATGTGTATGTGTGTGAAGAATTAAGTATAGCATTATGAATTCATAAGTTGTTTCAATTCTCGACCCTCAATGGTCAAATTTGTTTTTTCATCGCTCATAAGATTCACACACCCCTAAATTTATTATTTTCACTATTTTTCAGTGTGTGAATTAAGGTTGGATTTTTTTATTTTTTATTTTACTATCCTCACATCTCTAGTTTGGTAAAATTTCACCAATCGTAATTCAACATTTCAATAAATAAGGATTCTCCATTAAGTTTAATTATTTCAATCTCTAGGGTCTAAATCCACATTGATGGCCCTTTCTTACAGGGCATCTGTCATGCTAACGTCTCCCTTGTTTAGGAGTAGGACCTTCTTCAGGTGCGTTAACCATTTCAGTATCCATCAAGACCATATTCACACTGCGGGGCTCGAATTTTTTCAGGGAGCTAAGGTAGCATTTCCTCGAGCCCATTTGGTCTCCTCGTATTGTAGCAATTCTCTTTTCAGTGAGAAATTTCATACACATGTGGTGTATGGATATAATGGCCATAAGCTCTTTCAAAGCGAATCGTCCCAACACTCTGTGGTAAGCGGATCAGTGATCCATAATGAGGAATTCCATGAAATGATGAGCCATAAGTGGGGGTTCCCTCATTTCCATTGCTAATGTGATCCTTCCCCTAGGAACGATGTTATCATCAGTGAAGCTATATAAGGGGGCGGTCGTGGGGGTGAGCTCATGGTCTACCATCATTTTGTCAAAGGTGGTTCCAAATAGGATATTGATCGAACTCCCATTGTCTACCAATAGAATATACGCTTGAGCCCATTTCTGGCCACAACAGATCGTACCACCAAAGCTTCGCAATGAGGGTAATGAACCACCATGGTGTCCTCCTGCGAAAAGGTTATTGGTAGGGTCTTTCCAGCTCCACGATCGATATTGTTGACCAAGTAGCTCGTCATGGGAGGATCCTTTGCTTCCCTTGCATAATTTCTTTGAGCATTCCAGGATTCTCCTCTTACGTGGGGACCACCAATAATGGTGTCAATTTCCCTGATCAGGACATTATCTGCATTTGGTAAGGGTTCTCTCCTGGGCCTTTATCCACCTCTCGGCCTATTTCATTCCTCCTCGTGCTCCCATCGAGGTGAGTCATTTCTGCGATATCGTCTTCCCTCACCATGCCTAGGCTCTCTCCTTTGCCTAGATTGAAGCGCATCCATTTGCATTTGATGGGTGTTTCTTCTTTCAACACGAAGGCTTGTGGCTCCTCATGATACGGCCTGGCAATTCTCAGTGATGTGATTGTTGGTTCGATGGTAGGTGTAGTATTGCCTATCTCTGGGCTTCTTGTTCCTCTCTCTGCCTCTTCCCCTGGATTGATTCGACTGCCTTTGAGCCTCAGGTCCGACCTCTTCATATGCCAGAGAAGGTACCACGTTTAGCGTGGCTGTAACTAATGTTTGGCCTAAGGTGGTGGTGATCGTGTGTCCCGCTTGAGTCCATTGCTGGTCTACTAAGTGGGATATAGGGCCTCACCGCTGTCTTTGAGCTGGTGGGAGTCCTAGCGAGGTTCGATTGCTATAATCAATCAGCTCCTCGTTAACAATCTCGCTTCTCATCATTTCCAATAAGGCATCATAAGATGTATGATTCTTGTTTCGCATGTCCCTCCAGAATAAAGTGTTTATGTTGAGGCCTCCTCTCAAAGCATAAAGGGCATCTCCATCCGTAACCTGCTCGCAATAGATCATTTCGTCCATGAACGAGCCAAGTAGCTTTTCAAAGTTTTACCTGTTTGTTGCCTCATGTTCTGCAACCTCTGGATGGGGGCTTTCCCTTCTTTGCTAGATAAATACTGGTTCAAAAATGCATTTTTGAGGTATGGCCAACTCCGAATGCTGTCAGCTGGGATTTGGCTATACTAAATTTCTGCGGCCCCAGGTAATGTAAGATGGAAAGCTCTGTACTTTAGCACCGGCGAGGCCCCTCACAAGGACATGTGGGTCTTGTAGTTGTTAAGGTGTTTCGCCGAGTCGCCGTTTCCCTTGTATTTGGGTATCGTTGGTGGTACAAAGTGATTTCGAACTGGGGTGCTTCTCAACTCTTAGGATAAGGGCAAGCTTTCGTCATCATCATCATCTAACTCAAAGGACCTGCATGGACCTTCGGAATCGCCTTCCTCTGCCCGGTAACGAAGAGATCGCAACGCTTCTACTTGATTCCTCAAGTTCGCCTCGTCTCTTCTCTCTTGCCTATTTCTAGGTGGATGAAGGAAAATTCCCTAAGGTTCATATTCTGGATTTCGTTCTGGCCCTCTTTGTAGGGGAGGCGGTTGGTAGGACCTATTTTTAGGCCTTGATGGTCCAATTCTATCGAACATACTGGTGGATCTTTGTGGTTCGTGGTCTTAAGCATATTTTGGGTGGAAGTTTACCTCATGTGGTATGTTATCTTCGAGTCGGCTAGTCGCGTAATTGGTAGAAGTGTCCATCTCCACCTCCCTCTCTGCTAGGCTGATCTCCCTTCTGTGCATTTGGGGGTAGGCCGTTATGTCATTTTCCTTATCCTGTTGGGGCATCACTCCCTGCTGAGTTGCTTGGTACCCCGCCTGTTGATGCATTTGCATAACTAGTTGCTATATGGTGGCATTCTGCTGGGCCATGTTTCTCATGTTCGTAGCCATCTCCGCTACTTCTCTAGCCAAACGTGCTGTAGTATCTCCTCGCCTATGTTGGTGATGGAGGCAACGCACGTTTACGTTTGTTCAAAGGATCTCTTATTCAAAAGCTTCATGTTGTCTACTCCTACCTTGTGATCCATAGTGGCTAGAACTCGTAGCATGTATTAGGCTTTAGGCTAAAGGTAGGTGTTTTAGATGTTCTCTTTTTGTAGGTGTTCTTTTTTCAAGAACCAAACATTTCTTCAAGGCTCTGCTTTAAATGACTTTTACCACAAGGATCTTCATGGTCATAGTGTCGAATTTTCCATAGACGGAGCTAATCTATTGACCCAAAAAACGTACCAGTGATGTGGCCAACAGATCCAAAGGCCTCTCACGTCCACGCAAGTTGGATTCCTACACACTTGGACAAATCATTAGTCACACGTGATCTTCTCCAGGAGGGGTGGAGTTGGTCGCGCGCACTCCGACGGTGAAGTCAGTTGGTGAAGTAGTTTTAAGGTGTGGGAGAGCTTTAAACGTGAGCCTCCATCATGAAAAATAGGGGTCGACTTTGGGGTAAAATATAAGATGTGTATGTGGCAAGAATATAGCTTTGAGAGTCTAACTTGCATTACATTTGGATGACACTAAGTGTGAGCTTTTATACTTGAACAAAATGAATTGAGTCCATTGGATGATAGTATAGTGGCTTCATCCAAACGACTTCCCTTTCTTTTCATATACATCAATCAATCACAACCTGAAATGCTATTACCACTTTTGTGTCCATAAAAATCATTGTATGAATTGAAACAATCTGGACGTATGTGATACAATTTCCTTAGTGAATATTTTTTGAATGAGTAGTATAAAAATGACGATGTGTACCCATATGTTTTCATAAAAATAAATAAATATTGAATTTACAATTGTGGCAATTTTTGACGATTTAAATTCATTTAGAGCCCTTGAAGAGCTTAACAAAAATGCAGATTATTTGAAAAATGAATTTAATATAAAAAAAGCTTTGGAAAAAATTAAATTTTTACATAGATAAAACACATCCATTGGTATCACCTTTAGTTGTTCAATCACTTAATGTGAGAAAAGAGCAACTTCGTCCAATTGAAAATTGTTAAAAGCTTTTTAATTTTGAAGTACTATATCTTAGTACAATTGGAGTATTAATCTATCTTGCAGTACTATATCAAATATATTTTTTCTATAAATTTCATTGCAAGATATAGTTATACACCAACTTAAAGATATTGTGATCATGTTTAACATATTTTTCATTACATAAGAGATATTATTTATATGAGATTATTTAATTCTCCGAAATTGGGATCTTCTTTAATGAGATATGCAAATATTGGTTTTCTCGTTGATCCACATGAAAATAAATCGTAAATATGATATCTGTTTAGACGTGGTGGAGTAAGTATATTATGGAGATCCGTGAAGGAAATCTTGACAGAAACATATTCAAATTATTTTGAAGTCATTGCAATCCATAAGGCTGATATCCTGAGAATAACTAAACAAGAGATGGATGATTTAGTTTTCAAGATTTTTTTCAAGAAATTTATCCAAATTTAAACAAGTTATGAAATAATAAATCGATCAAATAACATGGACAAATACAAAGCGATAACTAAAAGGGAAGAAATTGTGCAAACGATACAATTGTGAAAGTTCGATCCGAAGTAATAATCTACTTCATCAGTTATTTGTCATAAACAAGGTCTTTTCACTAAATTTGATTGACTTGTGGTGCAATCTGAAGCCTTACCATGTGTTCAGTGACTTACAATCTAGGAGCATAGATTTCAAGACAACAATATGACACAAACTATTGAGTTTTCTAAAAATCTCAATATGACCTACAAATTTGAAAATAAATGATTTTAAAAATTGAAATATTTCTCTTAATAAATGTTATAAATAAATTAAGTACTAAGAGATAAAAAGAACAACATTTTAATGAATAGTAATAAATGAAAACTCAAGTGTTAAATCAAAAAACTATGATGATGAAGATGAATAAAGAATTTGATTCAATCAATCAATTATTTTCACAATAAATGATTTGATAAATAAAATATAAGATCAATCAATATAATTTTGCTCAAGAATGTTTTATTTTAATGTTTTTAGGAAGTCTTCTAATGAATGCAAAAAGTGAATATGTTTATAAAGTTCAATGAACAAAATTATCTGTGAAACCGAACAAGCAACTGACGTATGCTTTCGTGTCTAGACGTACGAAACTAGTCATTGTGTGCCAGACATTAGAACAATAAAAAAGTAATTGTTGCATGAATCGGATGTCTGCATGGACGATCAGGACGTTTACTTCTTGATTCGGACGTCTGAATTTCATAAATTTAGTCCATTTTGACTTTGTTTGATCCGATGTGAACATTTTGGACAATGTAAGCTATTGCATGGTGTTTTTCAACATATGATCTAAGTTCAATTATAATTTTGAAAATCAATTTTATTTTTGATAAAATATATTTTTTACTACAATGTAAGCTATTGAATGGTGTTTTTCAAAATATGATCTAAGTTCAATTATAATTTTGAAAATCAATTTTATTTTTGATAAAATATATTTTTTACAAGTGATGATCAAAATAACTTTTAGTGTATAAAAATTGCTTTTGAGCTTTTACCATTTATTGCTAACAATTGAAGCTATTATACTTTTACAAATGAATAGAGAAGCGTCTAGTCTATTGATCTTCTTTTGACGCTTGACTTTTCTATCTCTTGTCTTGAATGATTTAACTTGAATGTTCGACTCTCATCTCAACCTTTGTTTTGAGTCCGATTTGTAATGTATCTTTATGTCCACGATCGATCAATTTTACATTGAATGATTTGAAGAACTATAGTCATTGAAGATTGATTGTTAGAAAATAATATTATCTTATTTGTAATAATCAAGAATTTAATAAAATCAATCATAGGTAAACAAAGGCAAGTCGAAAAACGTGTATGTTTGACGAACATGATCCATCATATCAACGCATCATGCAGATTAGCTTAAATAAGATAGTCCAACAAATCGTATGACGATAATGCAACTTATATTGCACAAGTTAAATGAAGCTATATCAAAGCAGACAGACATTATATTTCTCCAAAATTCTACCATACGCGTGAGATTCAGAATACTAGTAATATCGATGTTCAACAAATTCATCAAATGATAATGTGATTGACTTATTCACAAAAGTATTTTCAACAATTACACTTAAGAAATTAGTATACGAGATACGAACGTGTCGACTTAATAATTTTGATGGTCAACATCACGAGAGTAGTTGTACTCTTTTTTTTTGCTTAGGTTTTATCTCACTAAATTTTCATGACAAGATTTTAATAAGACAACAAATATTTTTAATTATCCAAATTAAATGTACTCTTTTTGTGCTTCTTTTGATATCTTCGTCACATTGAATTTTTATCAAAAAAAAAAAATGATTTTTACGAGTCAAATATTATGTAATGACTAATGAGTCATTTAAAGTGGAGTGTTAAAAATTATATATTAATTAGTGAGTAACCATTTTATCCTTGTAACCCTTATTATTATTAATATTGTATTTCTTACAACCATAATTCTTCTTTATAAATATATAGCTTTTGTTCTCAATAAAATACACGCAACTCTCTCACTGTGATTTCTAGTGGGACAGATGTGATGTCCCTTTGAGCTAATTTGATGGGTGTGATCCTTTAAGTTTTCGTTAGGCTAATTTATAAATAATTTGTGTACGATAAAAAACTTTCAACATATTATTCGTTTATGTTTATTTATAAATTAAATCGTTCATACATTCTTTCCAAATGAAAGTTAAGTTTATGATCATATTAATATTAGCTAATATGTTTGGCACAACTTAATTCAAAAGATATGATTTGGTGATCACATGTTTCGTATTAAAGACTCAAAATTAAGAAAGTTAACAAAGTTTTATTAATTTAAATTATGCTTATATTTAATTAATGTTCATATATATATATATATATATATATATATTAGTGAAATTTATCAGTACTAACTACCACAAACAATCATATTGTTTCAAATAATTTATAAAATATCATATTATTTTTCTTTTTACAGATAACGACATGGATCAACCTAGTCCGTGTTTGGTAATGATTTAAATCAAATTTTAATTTAAGTTAAAGTTAAATAATCAATATTAATAATCTATTTTATGGGTCCCACGACATTTTAACCACACATTTTAAATTTTTTTATTAAAATCTACTAGATATCTAATTTTAATTCCCACCAAATTAGGTGCTAGATACTCCCATGTTCCTGCAAGGATATTTTTTTTTTTTTTTTTAAAGAGTGCATTCTAGAATAACAGATTGATAGAGAACGTGCTATTAAAAATAAGGAAAAATTTTGAATATACGTGTAATATTATTTTATTGAAAAATATATAATTGAAAAGAATGAAGAAAAAAATGTATTTTGGAAATGGTTAAATCCACCAATGGCCATCCAACTTTATACTTCGTGTCATCATGGCTATCCAATTTTATATAAAGTTTCACTCATCCAATTTCATATAATATTTCACCATAGCTACCCTTTCTTTTCACCATTTTCATTAAATTTAAAAGGAGTAAAACAGTAACTTTACATATAAAATAAATTTAAAATAAAAACTTATTTTTAAAAAAAAATAATATAAAAACTTATTTTAAAAAAAAGTTACTTAGAAAAATAAAATAAAATAAAAACTTATTTTAAAAAAAATGTTTTTAAAATAAAATTAAAGCTTATTTTTTAAAAAAATTACTTAGAAAAATAAATTAAATGTTATTTAAAAAAACGTTCCTTAAAAATAAAATAAAATAAAAACTTATTTTAAAATAAACATTCTTAAAATAAAAAAACTATTATTTTTGTTTTTTTTTAAATTTATTTTATATATATAATAAAAAGTTATATTTTTACCCCTTTTAAAATTAGTGAAAATTGTGAAAAGAAATTGAGTAGTCACGATGAAATGTTATATAAAATTAGGCGACCATGATGAAACGTTATATGAATTTGAATGATTATGATGAAATAAAATCAAATTTGGTGATTATGCTGATACTAAATATAAAGTTATCCTTATTGATGAATTTAAAAATAATGAGATCAAAAAAGGGTTTTATTCTTTTATAAATAAAAATAAATAAATTTTCGCCTTTCCATATTTCAATTCTTAATTATTCAGTATTCCTCTTCAAAGTTTCCTTCTATTTTCACGGTAATCGAGATATTATTATAATATAAAAGTACTAAAAACCCCTGAAAATAATACTAATTCCACGCTCCTCCAAACAATCTCTCTCTCTCTCTCTCTCTCTAAAAATCATATCTTTTTTTCAAGGTAATTATCACGTACTCGTTGAGATCTGTTTGAATTATTGGCCGTCCGATCTGAGACTTGGATATCGAGATTCCTTTCTCTCGCTAGATCTAGATCTGTAGGGGAGAAGGTATGGTGGTTAACGGGCGAACACCGATGAAAAGGGTGGTCAAGAGGCGAGTCACGGCTGACCTCAAAGACTTCCTCACGTTCCCCACCGCCGGCGATGCTGACGATATTCCGGTGGTCGCCGGACCGTTCAGGACGTGCGTGAAGGATTTTCTGTCCGAGCACGCGCTCCTCCCTCCGCCTTATTCGCTCTTTCCATACCTGCTCACGTGGCAGGTCCTCTTCCGCGTAGGCGACCTTGTCGGAGACGACGGCGGTCCTTCCGTCGTTTGCCTTGACGTCGTGGAAGAGGATGTCTCGAGATCCAGATCTGTTTATTGCGACCCGTGCCGAGTCGTTGGTGAGTTCTCCACACCGAGTCAGCACCGTGTCAAACTCTAAACTCGTCTTCTTTCTGTATTAGTGTTTTTTAGAATGGAGAAATTTCAAATTGAAAAAAATATATATCTCATTGGTTTTAGGCTTTTAGCTCCTTTAATATTATTCTTACTGAATTTCCTCTCGAAAAAAATATTTGCAAATAAATGGACTCTTATTAATAAAGTAGAGCAGAGAAAATCATAATGCAGCTGATGGATGAGATGAATGGACCCCCAAAATAAAGTAAATACGAAAGGATAAAGTAAAAGGAAAAAGGAATGGGGTCCAAGACAAGAGTTCGATACATAATACGACAGATGCCACCTGCTGGCATCGTTGGGCCACTTTGTCTCTTTATCTTTTATCTTTATCATTGGCTATTTGCTTGTTTACTTTCTTCAAACTGCCCCTAATAGTTAGTATAATTTTGACTATTGAGTTTTATGGATGAATTAAAGAGTAATGCTTCTTAGCACCAGCCAATGTCGCAAACCTTGTTGTTTGGCTTTGTTGAATTCTTGTAATTATTAGGATAATCTAGAACTCCTACCGCAATATGGCAATGAGCTGATTTTTCCCATTTTATGCACTTTAATTTTTTAAAACATGACAAATTGTATGCTGTGAATATTTCTAGTAGCTGTAGAATTCCAGGGATGTTCTTTGAATAACTTCAGCTGATACTTAATTTGATTGGTAATTGAGGGGTTTGTAGGATGGAGCAGTAATCCAGTAAGTGCAAAGCGATACCATTTTATAATAAAGTCTGATGGCAATTCCATTGCTGGCTATAATAAGATGTGTGCAGGATGTGGTGATATCCTTCATATGATGGATTCGAGGTGAGGACAACATTTCTAGTTATGTTTGGTTTTTTATTCTGCCCTTTTTGGAGCTCATATGCACTTTGGTTGTCAAACCTGGATTATCAGTTAGAACTTGGAACAGTTGGTACTACTCACATGTATTATTCAGTCCCATAGTACAATGCTTGAAAATTAGCAATTTAGGATGATTGCTCCAGGATATTTGGTGTTAACATGTGCTGCTGGTGGTTTCAATAATCATGCTATACTTAAGCTTTATAGTACCGCTGACCACATTGAATGCATGTTTGATGCGTCAACTAAACATGATTGAACAATTCTACAAAACAAAGACACGTGGCCAAACTTGTTAACCATCATATTATGTCCTTTCTAGTTTAGTTGACTGGACATACAATGATTGCATTAATTGGTTCCACCGATGTTCTGAAAAATGACCGGCCTGGTCTGTTCAACCGGAAAAATTGGGATCGGATCTAAATTCCAGTTCGGTCTTATGTTTAAACCAAAAATCGAAAGCGAGTTCAACTAACCGGTTAACCGTGAACCGGATGAAACGGTCACATATTTCCCAGTGTACATGGTTTACTGTTGAAAAAGAAAACCCTTGATTGAAGAGGTTTTCTATCACCATACTTTTGCTGTTCAGTATGGGCCCCTCTTTTATAGACCAAGCTTTGCTTGTCTGATTGCTAGAATGTCGATGTGGGATTAAAATCATTGGGTAAAGCCAATACAAATATATAATTCTCTTATTTATTTCTATGGTCGCCCAGCAGAGTCAATTTTCCATATTCACCTTATTTTTCATTCTCTTTATTTATTTGTTCAGTCCCCCAACTAGTTGTATTTCATATTATTATAATATGTTAAGACTCATTTCTTTATAGGATCGAATCAGGCAAAATATTTAGCTTTGTTGGTCGTTAAGTTTTGAGGTATTTAAGCAAGTTACAAATAATAAATTGAATTAACAAACATGAATATGTTTAAACTTTGAATTAGTGATGTCAAAATTTTTAAAAAAATTATTATTATAATTTTTTGTAGTGTGTGTATATGCACACATTTTCCTAAAAATCACTATTCAAAACTTTGTTTTTTTGGCAATAATAATGGCCACCAAATAGGGGCTAAATTTTAGCATCCGGTTAGACCCTTTTGTACCTCTCAACCCTTTACCTTTTCCGGTTCAATGTCTTGGGGCCGGTTTTCAAAACATTGGATGTTCCACACAGACCACCTGATATCTGTGCTTCATTGTGTTGTGAGAAGTCCTATTGTTCATGATACATGGATACAGCCATTGAGTTTTAGTATTTATCTTGTGGTGCTTATTGGGCATCATGATCAATATTGTAGTGATACATGAGAATAACCATTAACTCCATTTTCATGACTTCCCAGGTGCAAGTCATGCAACCATGTGATGACCATAGAAGAGGTTGAAGACTGGATGTATCAACAGTTGGAAAATACAACACATCTTTTACATGGAGTGATTCATGCAAATGGCTTTGGGCATCTCCTTAGAGTTAATGGTAGAGAAGGTGGCTCCAGGGTGCTTTCTGGACGTTATATAATGAACTTTTGGGATCGGCTTTGCAAAATGCTGGGAGTCAGGTTAGGATAATTTTCTGTGCCTATCTAATAAAAGTATGTTACTATTTTTGTTGCTAAATCCTGCTCTTCATAGTTCAATTTTTAAAAAAATGCAGGATTCGCATTTTTTTTTTTTTTTTTATGATTGTTTTCTTTTCAATTTAAGGATGTATGCGTCTCTCTATTTGCCCTTTTGAAATCTGTCTCTTGTCAATCAGGTTTATGCTTCTTGTAATTGTGCATCGATCTGCTAAGCAATGCATACCATGATTTTAACTTGAGTTTTACCCTTGACAGAAAGGTTAGTGTGATGGATGTATCAAAGAAGCATGGGTTAGAGTTACGACTGCTACATGCCATAACTAAAGGCCATCCTTGGTATGGAGATTGGGGTTATGAGTTTGGTTCTGGGAGTTTTGCTTTGACACGAGAAGATTACAGAATGGCTGTTGAAGACCTTTCCAGTTTGCCCTTGTCCATATTTCTATCTCAAGGGCGGAAGCCTCGAACACGCCTGCAGGATTTGATTTCATTTTATCAGTCAAAATCAGAGCGTGAGCTTGTAAATGTTAGAGACCTCTTCTGCTTTTTAACAAGTTTGATCCATGATGCTCACAAGTGTTCCTTGAGGTCTGATGTTCCTCCTTGCAAGAAGCTTAAAACTTGTGAATCTAGGGCCCTGTGCTCATGGACCATGAATGATATTGCACGAGTGGAAGAAGCTATGTTCAAGGTGTTGCGTGCAGTTAGTGGGTCCACCTGGGTGAGTTGGCGTGCCCTTAGAGGTGCTGTTTGCAAAGTTGGCTGTCCTGAACTTTTGGATTACTGCCTTAAAGAGCTCAAGGGAAAACAGTCATCTCAAGGAATGGTTGTCAATGCCCGCTGCATATCTGATTCTAGTGTGATAGAATATAGGTTGGCAATTTCGACTTCTCTTTAGCTGCATTTCTGATTCTCCTATTTCAGCTGCAATGTATGAATTTGCATCATTTATTGAATATTCTGTGCTTCCAATTTTTGAACTACCTCTTCATTCTTTACGTGAGGCAATAATGTCTTTGTTTTATAATTGTCTAAGCTCGTTTTTTTTTTTTCCTGCATCATCTGATGCAGACTTGAGCCAGGAAATGCATCACTGAATACCAATATGGCTTTGAACAGCACCCTTATCACGCAATATCCATCTAATGAACATCTCCTGCAAGATCTGAGATACTTGTATGAATGCATGCTTCTCCCTGAGGCAATGGTGAGCCATGTGCCTTCAACAAAACGAGATGTCGCAGTTGGTGCAGCTTCTGCACTACGTGATTGCAAGCAATTTGTTAAAGACTTCCATCCTGAGAACATTTTTCCAGCTTCTGGATCAAAAGCAATACAACTGTTTTGTGAAGTGGACCTCACAGAACAATCTGATGAATACATCCCTAATCCTCCACCAGAGTTGCTCGTTCTTTCCCCTGATGCCACCATTGCTGACCTCAAGCTTGAGGCAATGAAGGCTTTTCAAGAAGTATATTTGATGTTCAGAAGGTTCCAAGCTGAAGAGCTGATGGGCTATAGCGGTGTTGATGAATCCACCCAAGTGAAGCTCTTGTTAGGGTCTACTGAATCTGTTTGGATTCGGGGAAAGTTTAGCGGGAAAAATTGTTTGAGTAGGTATAGGATGGAAAGGGGTACCGAGAGATGGACTGTGGATTGCTTTTGTGGAGCTATGGACGACGATGGGGAGAGAATGCTGGCTTGTGATGTCTGTGGTGTATGGCAGCACACCAGATGTTCTTCTATACCCGATTCTGATGCAGTTCCTACAAATTTTTATTGCATGAGATGCAGATGCAATGGTCAAGTGATTAGAACTAGTGATAAATGCAAGGATGAGGTGGTGGTGGTTGTGGTGGAGGAGGATGCCATTCGTGGTGATGCTGCTGCTCCTGCTGGCGGCTATGGGAAGAGCATGACGAATACTGGGGTTTCATAATTTGTAAATATTTTCCTCGAGCTCTGGTCAAATGTGTATATATAAGCAGGGTCTTGAGAGGATTCCAGTGGACGTTCGGCTTTTATGGTGACATTTACCAAAACATCATGTATGTAGATTTTGTTTGTATCTATTCCACATCTAATTGCTACTAACCTGCGCGGGAGAGTGAACGATGTTTTCAAATGTAAATCTCTCTTCCCTTGTTATTTATTGCTCGTCTGGCATTATTGTTGCGAGTGGAGCTTTTAGATTTAGAGTTTTGTAAGTAGCTTTTTTCAGGAAGAGTTATTGGAAAGTTGTTCTTGTTTGGTTGTCAAGTGTTAATATTAAATTACTTGTTTAGCTGTTTAATTTTATAGTTAGTTTTTAAAGTCTAATGAAGGTAATATTTTTTATTGTACCGAAATTAATTCGATGACACGTGTAAATAATCACCATTTTATTATTTTTGTAATCACTATATAATTATATATTAGCCATTAGCCGCACACAAATTGGTCTGTGTATTTTTAGTCTCTTTGCGTGACCCAATTATCAATGAGCACTAATTTGACCATTATGTGATTTCACCAATAAGTTCATGTGAGATTGACCATATAATCACCATTCTGTATTCACTGTAACGAGTTTGTTGATATTACTGCACAATCTCAATTATTTTATTGGCACGGCGCAAGCTCCAATTCACCATAAACTTGCAATCCCAATTACAAAGCATTTTTTTGATGTGTTCATAGATTAATTAATATTATCATTGTGCAATTCATTATCCCTTTTTTTTATGTTTAACAATAAAACATCAATTATTAAATTCTTCTTAATTGTTATTACTTCTCAAATGGCACATATTATATCATGGTGTTAATTATATTTTCGAGAATTAACCATGTTTTTTATTTGATTGAATAGTTATTCAAATGGCAAACATTATATTGAACCAAAAGTTCAATTATCGAATGTATTATTGTTTGGCATAATTAGTTGGACTATCACTTGATCAATAATAATGTGAAATTAAAAATTTAAATGGATATTTAACGAAGAATTAGAGATTCTTTAATCCAAAGAATTCTTATATGATGTTTGTTTTATAAAATTAGTCATTGATCGCCACTAGCTAAAATATGAACTAAATTTCCTATATTTTTGAAAAATGATTAGGGTGATAAATGGGATCCCATCATTCTCCACGTTGACCATTTAAATATTATTTGCATCTAAATAAATTTGATACATCTACTAGATGATTGCATAATATTTACAACTTGAAGTTTTAGGTTACACAATCAAGACGTCGTGTCTTGTTAATACTAGTGAGTCTAAATCTTAATCTTTTAATAAGTAAAGTTGGGATATCAATAAATGATTTAACATTATTATTTGTTAAACGTCTCCAATTAATTTAATTGAGAACAAAGTACTTTTATTTCTGTATAGAGAGTACTATTATGTATCATGTCAACATCAAGTTCTCAGTATTAAAATGGGCTTATGGCCAGAGCCTAATTTTTCCATCTAATTATTTTGAAAGTGCAATGCTTTTAAAACTGTAAGGAATGATGAGAATAAATGCGTAGTATGAACTCTGATTTCAAACGGGTGATATCAAAAGTTCAAAAGATAATTCATTTAGATGCATTCACACCAAAAATATCAACAGTATCTCACACACCAGTTCTAAATGCTCCAACTTAAATTAACGTTCTGAAGGACAATTAATTAATATTATATTTGATAAATTTATGGCATGTTGAAGCGTAATAATATTCGATTCTAATACAAAAAATTTGAAAACGAAAATGGAGCAACTAGCAAAGATTCAGAAGAGGTTCATGTACCTAATATATTGAAAATTAAAATATCTCAATAAGTTATGTCGTTATTAGAAAAATAGAATCGAAAAGAAAAGATTATCAACAATACCTTTGTACATGATGTACCACTTCATATTATGAATAGCGAGGATATCGATATGAATTAGTTGACACCTATCGATCAAAGATATGATTGGCCAAATAAAAGGACGCAGTCTTATCAAATTTGAATTTATTATATGGACCTAAAGTTTTCGGACTTTCAATCCGAAAATCGAAATGTGTACACCTATATGTAGAGATGGCAGCGGAGCGGGACAGGGCCTGCCCAGTTTCCTGTCCTCATTTTTTTTCAAAATTTTTCAGTTAATTAATTTTTTTAGTTAATTAATTTTTTTTATTCTTCAAGGGGCGGGGCATCTCCTCCCCGCCTCGAGACCCGAGATGGGGCGACGATCCCCGCCCCACCAACCTTCGAGGCGGGGGCGGAACTTTTTTTTTTTTTTTTTTGCCATCACTACCTATGTGAAAAGGAAATAAGAAAAATAAAGTTTTAAAATGTAATGAACGACTCTCTAACATAGTGAATTTTGTGATAGATGAAATAACACGTTCGTATCTTGTTATCTTGACAATGCATGAAACTTGAAATTCGATTACAGTCAACTTATATGGCATAAATGTTAATGTTATCACTGAATGATTTAATATGCCCAAAGCATAATTTAAGTGATATTATCATGAGATGAGTAAATACGAGTTGTACTCTTTTTCTCTTAACCAAGGTTTTGTCCTATTGAATTGTTTTGTCAAGATTTTTAATGAGACAATTTTTGTAACGTATTCAAAATAATAGTGTACTATTTTTCCTTCATTAGAATCTTTCCCACTAAATTTTTCCTAATAAGATTTTAATGATGCATATTCATTGTATAATGAAAGTTCTTAACATACATGGCATTTATCCTCAAAATAATACTCTGATATCTATGAGACTCACAAAGAGATCAACGAAAGCTATTTTTCGAATCATCATGTTACTACAGTCATCAAAAGTTGATAGATATCTCGTATGAAGATGGTATTATTTGAAAATTATAACTAGACAACATGAAACATACTTTACAAGAATTACAATATTGAAGGCATTGATGTACAAGACATGAATGGCTCGATACAAGAATTTTCATTTATTGAAATCAGATGGAGAGGCTGTACTTTTTTTCCTTAACTCAAGTTTTGACCCTTTGGATTTTCTTGATAATGTTTTAACGAAACAGATATTTTGTAATGTGTCATTCAAGGAGGAGTATTGTAAATAATATGATTATTAGTGAATATCATTTATACCCATAGGCCTGGTTTTTATTACCATTATGTCTCTGATTCTTCCCTATAAATATTGGGCATTGGTTTTCAATATAATACTCACAATTCTATTTACTTCTTTGTTTTCTTCTCTTTTCTCTCTAGTGTATAATATATTTCATATTATTTTCATAATAAATTTTTGTTTCATATTCTATAAAACGTAATAATTCTAATTAATTAGCATGGATAACTACTATAGAATTAAAAATCTATTTATTATAGTTGTTATTTTGATTCATGTGAAGGATAATTTAGCAAGAAAAATTTTGTGAGTTGGTTGTGGTACGGAGGTGAGTCACAAGAAGGCTGGCTTATGGTGTTTTTTGTGACCTCAAATGAACGAAGAGGTTGAATGAGTGGTTGGAGATGAAGTCCAATGTCAATTATCTTTTGTTCTGATATTGTTATATTGAAAAATTTTCTTAAATCGATGAAAAATATTCCAATTTCACCTAAAAAAGTTATTGAGTGTTGCACCACAAATTTCGTCAGTCATTATACGAATTTTATAAACGATATACAATAGTTGAAGTGAAATAAAAATATAAGTTATGTGATAGTTTTTAAACAAATTGAACTTGGCTGACCAAAATGAAATAAATCTCTAAGTTGTGTCACTTCCAATGAAATTAAACATAGAATTGGACTATTTATTGTGGAATCGACTTATTCCTTTTAAAAGCAGCTGACCAAATTACTAGATCGATGACCAATAGTCAATTTTTCAACAAAATAGGTAGCTCTCGTTACCAATATCCTCAAAGTGACATAAACTATTTATTAAATCATTTTTTTCAGGTAACTTTTGCTTTTATCATGTTTTAAATATCTTGCTTTTACTAGCGAGATTTTTGAAGTGTCATGCGAATAAAATTGAACAAAGTGAAGACAAATCGAATCGATCATGATTTTTTACGTTGGGTTTCATAAATATTTTAGAAAGAACTCATATTAAAAAGTAAAGTTTTTCAAGAATTGTTATTGAAAATATCTTTTGTTTGGTGTTAATTCAAACTGTACCGTGGATTTTGACTGCGCAACTATAAAAACGATTTTGTTTTACTATACATTATATTTATTTCACTAAAAATAATTAAAGGGTTGATTTCACTGATGGCCATTAGACTTTCTATTAGCGTCACCATGGCCATTGAACTTTCTACTTAATGTCATCATGGCTACCAAATTTTATTTTGTTTCACCATGATTATCGAACTTTCCAATTAGTATCACCATGGCACGGAACTTTAATTTGTTTCACCATAATCACCGAACTTTATAGGGTAAATAGCACGGGGTAACTTATGAACATTTTGATAATGGGGTCTCAAACCTTTGATTTTTAGCACTCGAAGTCTCAAAACTTTTAAATTTTTGGGTCCTTTTGTAATGGAAAGCTTCAGTCTAACAATTAAAATTTCAAATTTGACTAAAATGATCGATGTACCTTATTTTGTTAAAAAAAAAAGGATAAAAAGCCGAAAGAAAATAAAATGAAAGAAAAATAAAAAAGAAGAAAAAGAAATTTTGTAGTTTTTTAATGGAACATAAAGTTTTCTAGCGAATAAACTTTTTAGTTGTATCTATTTTCAAAAATTTTAAGATTTGAATTTGTTTTGAATTAATGATGGTGGTGGCGGACAGTAGCGCAGCTGTATGCTTGGTGCGTGGATGGGTGAATTTGGTTTGGAAAATGAGGGGGATGGGTATGTATTGGTATTAGTTTTCGTTTTTGTTTTTATATTTTATAATTTATATTCTTTAATTCTATTCTTTTGTTTAAAATCAAATTAAGGACACAATTGTCGTTTTACACGAGATTTGTTTTTGAATGGTCAAATTGAGGTCTTCATTAAAAAAATTCCTAGGCGCAAACATATGAAAGCTTTGGGATTACTACCGTTAAAAATCAAAGGTTCGAAATCCATCATCAAAAGGCTCAATGGTTAGGGCCCCTAGTGCTATTTACCAAATATCATCACGCTTCAGACAATAAATTGAAAGTACGGTGGTCATGGGTAAATAACCAATTATTTATTATCTCATATTTTTCATAAATAATATTTACTTCATATCATATAATTACTAAAATAAATATTTTGATTAAATTATGATGGCATTATTATTTTATATAAAAAAAATTTAAAAATTTATTTACATAAATTATATTTATTTCAATTATACACATTATGTGGAATTTTAAATTTTAACACATCAACACCTTTTAACATATTTAAAATTGAATAATTTAAATATATTTGATATTTTATTAATTTAGTAAGTATTATAAAATTAAAGGAATAAAAGAGAAATATAGAGAATAAATAAAGAGAAAAGTAGAGAGTCAAAAGTCAAGTATGTAAATTATTGAAAATCAATACCCATATTTATAGGATTCAAAATGAGAGTTATAATTGGAATGAAATACTCTCTAAACTAGATAAGTCTTATCTATGCATGATGATAAGACTATATAATCATTAATATTTATCTTATAGTTTACAACACTCCCCCTTTGATGATTATTTATACAATAACTATCTCATGGAAACATTGTTTGACAGACAAAACTTGATCAAAGGAAAAGGAGTACAATTACTCCCCCTGATTTCAATATATGAAATTTCTTGTATCAATTGATTCATGTCTTGTATGTCAATATTTTTAATATTGATATTTTGAACGTCAATGACTTCAAATAACACCGTCTTCATACAAAATATTTATCAACTTTTAATAACTGTAGTAACTTGATAATTCGAAAAATGGCTCTTATTAATCTCTTCAAGAGTTCATACATATAAGAGTATATTTTGAGGATAAATATCTTGTATGTTATGGACATTCACCACCAAAAGAATATGTCTCGTTAAAGTCTTATTAGGAGAAACTTGTAGAAAAAATCCTAATAAAGAAAAAAGAATACATTATTCTTTTGAAGACGCCACAAAAATTGTTTTATTAAAAACCTAGCTAGGAAAACCTCATGACAAAATCTTGGTCGAGGAAAAAAATTACGACGCGTATTCTCTCCCTCATGATAATAGCACTTTAATTATATGCTTGAGGCATAAAATCTTTTAAGGATAGTATTAAAACCATACAAGATAAGTTGATTATAATTACATTTATTACTTGCATATCAAATTCTATACATTGCAAAACTGATATAATGGAGATTTGTGATTACATCCATCACATGATAATTTATCTATTTATACAAGTCTACACGAAATTTATTATGTAAAGAAACGTGCATTTCCTATTACAACTTTACTTTTTCCATTTTCATTTCACATAAATATAGACATTTAGGTATTCAGGCCGTAGATCCAAAAACTACAGGTTTCTCTAGTAAGTTTAATTTTACTAGGATCGGGTATAAAAACTTCAGATTTCTCTAGTAAATTCAATTTTAGTATGAGCTCATCATTTTATTTGGCCAATCATTTCTTCGATCGATATATTTCGACGCATTTATTTCAATTCCTCGCTATATGATGCAATATAGAATGTGCAAAAGTGTTGTTGACAACTTTTTCTTTTTCAATTATATTATTTTCTATAATGGTATAATTTATTGAGATATCTCAACTTTCAATATATCAGGTACTTGAATCTCTTCTGATATTTTATAATTTTTTATGTCTAAATACTCATCAAAAGTATATGCCTCCTTAATGAGACAATCTTTGCTCATTACTCTATTTTCGTTTGGAGATCTTTTATATTAGAATCGAATATCATCACGTTTCAGGCGTGCAATCAAATATCATATTAACTAATTGTCTTCTAGGACGTTAATTCGAGTTGAATCATTTAAAGCTAATGTGTGAGATATTGTTGATCTATTTGCTTAATAAATGCATCTAAATAAATTATATTTTGCTAAACTATAGATAATGATGTACTTGTACATTATTTCCAACTTCTTAATTCCTCCCTCTTAATACTGGAAGAATTGTCCAGTCAAATTGACAATCAGCAAACCGCTTTATAAAATATCACCCATTAGAACTTAAGATATTGTATAGGGGTTCAAACTACTCATTTATTTTCAGCATTCTTTACTTTCGATTTCAGTACATTGTGGTGGATTAATTTTACATGTACCGCACTATCAAAATAATTAGATGAAAAAATCATGCTTTGATTGTAAGTTAATTATAACATGGAGAACTATGATATCAGTATGACGCGTAATATTTTTCTCTACACATAATTGGGAAGCACTTTGTTCTCAATTAAATTAATTGGAGGCGTTTAACAAACAAAAGTGTTAAACCATTTGTTGACATCTCAACTAACACTTATTAAAATGTTGAGATTTAAGATCACTAGTATTAGCAAGACACACCGTCTTGATTGTATATCTAACACTTCTCAAAATGTTGAGATTTATGATCACTAGCATTAATAAAACACATTGTCTTGATTGTGTAATTTGATAATTATGTTCATAATTTAAAATTTAAGCAGTAATTTCACAAATTTCAGGTTGTGAAGACAATGCAATCCTCTAGTATATGCACCAAATTTATTATATACAGATTATATCTAGATGGTCAACATGGAGGATGATGAGACCACATTTATCACCCTAATTAATTTTGAGAAATATAGAAAATTCAGTCTCTATTTTAGCTAGTAACGATTAATGATCAATTTTCAAAAAACAAACATCATACAAGTGTCTTTGGATTGAAGAATCTTCTGATTCTTCATTAAATGTCAATTTGAATTTTTAATTTCGTATCATTATTGATTCGGTGATGGTCTAACTAGATGTGCCAAACAATAAAACATAAGAGTTACTGAACTTTTGGTTCAATACAATATTTATCAAAATGCTCACGAGACTTTAGTATAGCGTATCAATTAAGAAACACTATTAAAAAACTTTGGAGGTTTCTCTTTTATTTAATTGAGAACAAATTACTAGCAATACTAAATTTATCCATTCATATCATATAATATTGACTCTTCTGGAATTTCGAAACAATATTCTTTAAGAATATTAATATAAATAAACTATTGTTTCTTTAGAAGTAATTTAATTAAAATTGCAATTCGCCTGGATACAATATTTACATTGAAATGTCTAAATTGTGATTCTTAAAACATAATCACATAATATTCTTCAATAATATAAAATTGTGCTTCTTTCAAAGAAACACAATATTCTTCAAGAATATTGATTTGTATTAATTGATTCAAACAATTCTAAAATATTCTTCTGAAATATCAAATCTGCGAATCGTACTTCGTTCCAGAGTAACAATAATATCATACTCCTTAGGAATAATAACATATTATTGTTTAGAGTAATAAATTATGTAAGATTTTACTCTTCGAGAATAAAAACATAATTTATGTTAGATTTTATATTATTATGCTCTTCGAGAGCAAGTATAATCTAACTAGAATATTAATAGGAATTATAATGTGCTAATTCGAGAGCATGTTATATTTTATTGTTACTTCTTCAAGATCAATATGTCAATATTTTTTAAAATATATTGAAAATTATAATTCATACTTTTTAGGAACAAGTAATATTCTTTTGAAATATTGATTATAATGTGCAACTTTATGGACAAAAACGAATTATTATTTAGAAATATTAGCTCTTCATGAACCATATATTTACTTCTTCAAGAGCAATATATTAATATTTTTTTTAAATATTGAAAATTATAATTCGTGCTTTTAGGCAAAAATCAATCAATATTCTTTTGGAATATTAAAATTGTAATACTATACTCTTCTAAAGCACTAAACAAACTATTATTTCAAAACATTAAGGGGCCGTTCTCTTT
>CAIGRN010088837.1:0-15494 GCA_903798345.1 Fraxinus anomala | reverse complement strand
TCTCTCTCTCTATATACATATATATATATATATATATATATATATATATAAACTGAATGTTCATCACAATGGTTATGAAAATGCAGTTGCATCAATCATTAGTTTGCTTGGAATTTTTCATGGCCAAAATTTATCTAACAAGGTTTTATTTTTACTTTTTTTTTTTTCCCATTGTAGACTTGTACCAATATGGAGTTATATATTCTTTTGATTCTGAATATTGAATAAATCTGACATTAAAAAGTCTGTGGGGTGGGGATATGAAACATAATTAAACCCACCCTGATGCATGAAATCCACTTATCATGGCCAGTTCCATTTGTTAGCCACAGGCTTATTGGGGGACAAAATTCTTGGCTCTTCCTTGCTCGAAATTCTTGAATTTTTCTTGCGTCATTTGGAATCTATGGGCTTTCCTGAGATCCTTTGCATCGGTTCTCTGAAGTTTGCAGCATCAGTCTCGATGATCTCTGGTGCAAGTACATGAATTATGGGAATTGTTGGCATAACTTTCCATATTGTTTGTGTATACTTGTGAATGGCTAGAGATGATGGAGTTGAGTTTGGAACACAATTCTGTTTCGCCATCACCTTTTCCAATTATGTGCATCTTTTGGTTTGAATATTGAATAAATAGTCTTAATGTATCAATCAAAATAGTTCGTGAAGACTTGTATCCTATTTAGTCCTCAGTTAGCAAAATTCCTTGCCGGGTATTTCTTTTAATGGATTTAAACAATACTATGTTGGCACCAGGGTTTGTCCATGTAGGTGAGTCAGAGCTTAAATATCAGGTCCAAAGGTGTACATGGTTTTTAGCTTTTTATTACATATTTTTTAGTTATTAGAATACACAAAAAATGCAACATATAGACATTATTTACAGTAGGCAACCTATTTTTTGCAGGGCTTAGGAAACAACACAAATGACTATCAGAAGTTGACTCTTATCCTGAAAGAATATGGGATTCCTACTGTAGTTGCAAAGGTTTCAAGAATTGATTGGTTGAGAAACGCTGCTGGCTTGGTGGACCCAAATTATTGGAGAGGCACTCTGCGCCCTCGGCCGGTTCTTGACTGGTAATAATTGTAATCATCATTGTGGTGGTCATTTATGTACCTCAGTTATCGATTCAAGGTTTTCATATTATTTGCATTTTTTGTCAGGTATCTTAAGCTGGTCGATGAGGCAGTGAATGAAGCAAAGGAAATAGCTCAAGGTTTTTGTAATCTAGTTACAACTGTTATACAAGTTTTCTTTTAATTTGATATAAGTTAATTGTTTATTTTTTTTTTATATGAAATGATGCAAAATTGGTTGGTTATCGAGTTATTATGCCCAAATTCAATTTGAGTCCTTTGATACCGTTGCTTTATGGATAAGTGAACCTGAATTTATCTAAACCTGATGGATCTATCAAATGCCGGTTGCATTTTGTGCATTGTTAATGACTTCTTAGCTTATTTCTCCATTTATTTAATGGGATTTGTTGAATTTTAACTGCCTTATTTCTTATTCCAGATTGATCTTTTCGTTTAGTAGTGAGAATAATTCTTCATTTATTTCTTATTTCCTTAACTGATGCCTTCAAAAATATTGTTTCAATAAGATAATCTTTTCTACTTGCTGCATCGAGCATTTGATCTCATATGTTAAAGCATTTGATGCCACAACAGGGAAAGATAGCATTAAAAGCTGGTTAAAATTGTGGCCTAGTGTTTCCAATATTATAATTCTAAGTAAATTGTCTTATGAAATCCTCTGTATTCAACAAGAAATGTTAGATTACCTATATCATGCTGTTGTAGGTGGGAACTAGAATTGACTTATTGAATCCTCTATTTAAACTAGCTATCTCTTGTTATTCTGATAGTGACGCACTTCCCATCATAGGTGCAAACATATCTTTGGTTGGGCACTCAGCAGGAGGATGGCTGGCACGTGTGTACTTACAAGAATTCGAGCCATCAGATATTTCCTTGCTATTGACTTTAGGAACCCCACATCTGTAAGTATCATTCCATAAGTACTTCTTCCCTTCATTTATTTATTTATTTATTTTTTTTCACTTCTACATCTGTTCTTTCATGTGCTCATTAGATTATTCTTAGTTAAACTTATTTATGGTTTACGAATTGTTTTTTGTTTGCAAGTGTATAACCGTCCAATGTTTTCCTTGTCAGTCCCCCACCAAAAGGTGTATCAGGAGTGATAGATCAAACAAGAGGGCTCTTGAATTATGTTGAACAGCATTGTGCAAAAGCTGTTTATACTCCCGAACTAAGATATGTTTGCATAGCAGGAAGGTATACTTATAGATAACTCTTTGTCATCAGTGAAAATGCGCTAGTGATATCACTTACTAGTGGTTGGATCATAGAAGAAAAAAGTTTACATAACATTCCTATAAAATATTCTCAATAAGATGACAAATTTTTTTGCGTTGGATGACCAACTTGAGTACTTTTTTGCAACATATAGTTATTTTAGCATCTAGCAAATGGATATTTAGTGGGTAAAAACTGTAGGTATGGAGTCTTAGAAGATGACTGTAAAGCCTACGTGGTCTTAGCTCAGAATCTGCACATTGTCAACATATAACCATTTACTGATTATCACTGATAGTTGTTAATACAAAATGGGATGCAACTTGCCAAGTTTGAGAAAAAGGAGTTAATGACACCCAAACTCTGGCATATTTATAATATTTACACGTCTTTTGCAGTATTTTCTAATTACCCTAAGGGGAGATAGTACAAGGAAGGTAAGAGGAATGCTATGGAGCGAACATTCAGGACAAGGAGAGTGCATTGTCAATTTTAGCCTTTAAACCTTCTATACAAGATGTGTTAAAACATAATTTCGGTTGGATTATAGTTGCAGAAGGTTCGAATACTGATATTATTAATTATTCCAATAATAAGTTTATGGCATCTTATTTACATTACTGTGCACAATGAGTTTGAAAAAAAAAATCATTTAAGTCCATCGTATTTTGATTATAAGTGAAATTTCTTATTTGCAGTAATTTGAGAATGTCAGTTGAAGCAATTAGAATAATCTTGCAAAAATTCACTAAAAATCCTCCGAACCTATAAAGACTTTATCTTAATTGCTAAAGAAGTAGGAATTAGGAAATGTCCATTAGTAAGTATTAGTTGGTTAAGGATCTTATTTACAACTCAACATTATTCATTTTTCAGGTGGACAACTGCCTGTGATTGTCAAGGGATGGTATATTGATTGCTAAAATTTAAGATGCTACACGTATGAAAAAATACACTGCAGTGATATAAACCGAAGCACTTACTTGAGTTTACCATTAGTGAAGTTAACTTTACTTGCAAGAAAGTCCAGTAAAATCAAGAAACTGAATGGATTGTGAGAATGGCAGGTACATGGAAGGGGCTCGCTTAATTGGTGCTAGCAATAACGGTGGTTCTGCAGTCATGGTTGACATTGACCAGCCAGCTGCTGATATTGCTGTTGTGAATGGGACTACCACATCAACACCAGCAGCTGCCACATTGCGTGCTCGTTTTGTTGGTCAAGGGTACAAGCAGGTAAACGCGTCTTTCTTGTGTTCAAATTACTATATTGCTAATGAGTTCTCACTTGTGTTTCACCTGGATTATTCTCTTTTCGCCAAGTCTTTCTTTTCTGTCTTGTTTCTTATCAATTATTTATGTCTCGAAAAGCACAGTTTTCCAATGGTGTGTATCATTTGGGGACTGTTGCAGGTTTGTGGGCAAGCAGGTGTTTGGGGGGACGGGGTCGTGCCAGAAATTTCTGCACATCTAGAAGGCGCTCTCAACATTAGTCTGGACGGAGTTTACCACTCTCCCATTGGTTCAGATGAAACTACAAGGCCATGGTATGGCTCTCCTGCCATCGTTGAGCAATGGATACACCACCTCGTTAACTAAACGTACTACTTAAAAGAAGGAATCAGTTACAGATAGCCATTGATTCAATTGTTCCAGATAGCCTTCATTGGGTACTGAACCCACCATCGATTTATTAAAAAAAAAAAAATCCTTGTCTTCACTTGGAGATCATGTATGAAGAAGATAGCATTGCCCTCTTTGTGATCAACGAATACTAAGTACAACAATAACTTCAACTTTATTTGAATGATCATCAAGAAGATGAATACTTTAACCTTCCAAAATGCAAAGCAATATAGATATATTTTATGGTGAAGTACTCTTGATACCTCAACAGCTCGTGGTATGTTGCGTAATAGTTCGAGTTACTCTTGAATGAGCTCTCCTCAAAAGCTTGATGCAAAATAGCTAATTTTTGTTCTACACCCAAGCTATATGTCCATACTTAATTTTGGTGACCGAATAAATAGTAATGTTATTTATATCATGATGATGGAACATCGGTGATGTGTCAACTTATTATTTATCACATTTCTCTTTTTCCTCCCCTTCTCCCCCTCTCTCTTTCTCTCATAAAAATTCAATTGTTCAATCTCATTATTCCACATAAACTGTTATATCACCGATATTACATCATCATAATGATAAATAGCATTATTGCTGAATAAATGGAAGTTGGATAAATAAATAAATGATTTCCTTACTTTTATTATACTTTCCCCTTTCCAGGTTCATTAATAACCAAACAAATTTTTTCAACGAATCAAATAAATATTAGCCTCGAGCTACCATCCCAATATGCCAAGTAGGAAGGAGTTCCGTTACCTCCAAATCTTATATCATTTTGTCCATAATTTCCACGTTGAGATAGAAGGCGATTTACAAATTCCTTTGTTTCACAACTCCTTTTTCGTGCAAATGGTTCGCATGTTAATGAACATTTGAAACCACGACAAATTATTTAATAAGCTCAATACCTGTTGACCTCGTTTTTTGTACCGTTGACATGGACAACGGATATTGGATTCGCTCACGTCCATGTAAACTAATTTCAACACTTTTGGAGAGATTACTAGTCAACGATATTTTAGGTTTGGACATGGGAGAAACTTTATAACGATAAACAAAAATTTTCGGGTGTCGACAACATTTATGAGCGGGATTGCATGATAAGGAACAATCAACAATACACAAACCAAACGTTAAGATCAAACATCTAACTCTACCAACAAAAGATTCAACTTAAAAGGAGATGATATTATGAGACTTAAAATAGATGAATTTGCATTACTCCCAAATGATATTAGGAGTCTATTTATAGTGTTACATGTGAAATGATATCAATTGGATAAAGGGACATGTTGCATCATCTCTTCAACTGAAGCATTTTATCCTAGACATCAATTTGATCCTACTAGCATGCGGCGCATTTGATGCTATTAAAAAGGAGCAACCACCCTACAACCTTTGTTAACAAAATTTCAACATATTACTCATTGTAGGGATCACATCAATCATTCGAACATGATTTTATCAATATGATATCTTCAAAGGAGATGGGTCATCACTTGTCGTGGTAGAGTTTCGGATTTAACCTCTTTGAGCACCCCACTTCGGCAAGAGGACTTCAGTTGGCAAGAGGGTTTTGGTAGGTCCACTTGTATTCCACGTGAGATGCCACCTAGGTTTTACGTAGGAGCTCGATGGGGAGATATTACAATACTAACAAAATATGAATATCCAACATATCTTGTTAGTACAAATCAAAGCTAGTCTTGTGAATGATTTCTCAAAGCAAATTTTGTATATATCTATGAAAAATAGTCTCCATGGTAGCTCGTGAACTCTCGAAAATGCAGAAAGCATGTGTTTGAAGAAAGAAAAAAAAAAGTAACAATTTTTACACTTTGACCATTAGAAAAGGACTATTATAATTATAATTACATAAAAATCTATCAAAAGTGGTGCCTTCGGTGATACCAAATCTATCAACTTCTCGATAAACAAAAATTGTCTTCACTTGGAAATCATTTATGAAGCGAGTGATGTTGTGTACAGAATAAGTTTTACAGATGCACACTTAACAGTTTTTCATTGACAAATAAAAAGAAAAACAGTCATACAGATATTGTCGGCGGAACACTTATAAGGGAATTACTCTTATGAAGAAGATGACGCTGCCCTAACCATGATTGCTGATTCTATTAATGTCATTAACTTTAAATTTATTGTGAACGATTGCTAAGAAGATGAATATTCTAACCATCCAAAAAGGTTGCTCGTGCAATACGGATACACTTCTTAGTCAAGTAACTCGTGATACCCACGTTCACCCTTATCACAAATTATGTGAATAATATTAAATCTAATTTAGTTACATCGTTGATGAAAACAAATGTCCAATACGACAGTAGTCAGCTTGTCCAGTGGAGGGATAACCTTAACGCTATCTGTAGATATTGCACATCATCGCAGTTTAACTGTGCTTTAACTAGGCATGGTGAGTCGCCTCAAAAGCTTGATGCAAATAAATAATTTTTTGTTCTAAACCCCTGACTATTTATCAATATTTAATTTTGGTCACTGAATTAATTAAAGTACAAAGAATGACTAATCGATTTCGTCTCTTTTCTCCAATCTATTAATAACCAAACAAATTGTGCCAGTTCATAAAAATAAAATTATCATCGAGCTATCATCCCAATCTACTATGTAGCAACCCGAGAGTTGAAACAGTTGACAAGTTACCGTTACACCAAACATTAATTTTTTTTTTCATGATATTCACTCCGAGAGAGTGTGTGATTATCAATTTTCTTTACTTCACAACTATTTTCCACGTGCAAATGATTTACATGTTATGAACATTTGGCCCTTGTTTAGCTCTCATTATAATGAGATTCTTGAAGATAATGTACTTTGAAATAGTAATTTTTAGGAGAATGTGTGATTAAAAAGAAGTAAATTTTTTTAACTTACGTGTAATATTATTTTTATTGAGCAATGTGTGATTAAAAAGAATAGTGAAAAATGTATTAAAATTTTAAAAGAGAGGCTTGAAATCACAACAAATTATTTAAGAAACTCGATATTTGATAAAATATAAATATCAGACATATCTTGTAAATGTTTTATCAAAGCAAAATTTGTTTAAAAGAATCGTGCTACAGTGCCTGCATGAGTGATCGCGGGGATGATCGCACACACATACATGAGGGTTGGAATTATTTTATTCACATGGGATCCGCGCCTCGATTGTGGTGTGCAGTCATTCTCGTAATTATCGGCGCGAGTGGTTTAGCATTTTTTCGTCAACGCCAATTTTTTCACTTGACAATGAAAAATAGGATATTTTCAATAAACCCTCTTTCAAGGATCTTCGCCAACAAATAAATACTCTCTCCTCCATCAGGACAGGGTGTACACTACAAAATCACAGAGAGAATCGGAAAAAGCTCGTTGAGAGAGAAAATGAAAGGAGGGAAAAAGAAACCCAGTACGGAGTACGTACAACCTCCTCTTACGCCACACTCTGACCACCCGGCCACAGTGAATGGCGATGATGATGTAGCAGGTGCGGCGGAGGGCCACCGAGAGGAAACTGAGCGTTTTGAAGCTACAGAGGAGACTTTGGAAGAAGAAAATGATGGAGACGAAGATGATGACTCCGAGACTGAAAAAGACTATAACTACTTCGAAAACCTGCAAATCGAAGAGCCCGAGGCGGGAGCTGAGGCCGAGCGCTCGAAGCTTGCCGATGGGTACTATGAGATCGAGGCCGTACGCAGAAAGCGAGTTCGAAAGGTTCGCCATTTCTCTCTTTTTTTCTGTGTTTAGAGAAGGTGGAATTTTTTTTATCAGATTTTTTTTTTTTGTTTGTTAATTTTCTATTTACGAGGAGTTCAAAAAGAAACGAAAATGGGGGTATTGATACTGGTGGGTTTCGCGAATTTCTTCCTTTTTAGCTGATTTTGTGTCTGTTTGATGATTTTGGGGTTTTCTGGAATGCGAAAATTGAAGGGCCAAGTGCAGTACCTCATAAAATGGTGAGTGGTTTAGATACATTCTTCACATATGTATATGAATTCATGTGTTTTGGGAATTTTTGTGTTTAATCAATGTAATGGGTTGTTTTGGAAAGGCGAGGCTGGCCCGAAGCTGAGAACACGTGGGAGCCTGTAAAGAATCTATTGCAATGCTCCGATGTTATTGATGCTTTTGAAGAAAGGTTGGTTTTTTTTTTTCTTTCTATTTTGATGGCATTTAGTTCCCTAGTTTTGTAATAGATACGCATATGGAATAATTAGGATGATGTTTATGTAATTCACAGATACTTAGTTTTGACCCTTTTCTATTTTTTTTATTTTGAAGTTTGATAACAGGTAAAAGTAGGTCGGCACGTGGGCGGAAGCGAAAACACGGTATCACTCATGCTCAGGTAAAGAAAAAACAGCAGCAGCGACCTTCTGTAGCTGCTACATATAATGTGCCTTCTCATAGGGTTGGGATTGCGGAGAGCCCTATGAACCATCCTCAGCTAAATAACTTAAATGTTATGAATGGCAAAGGGAAAACTGATGTCAGTGGTGTGAATGGCTTTGAGATATGCAAGAAACTAAACGAGCATGGTATGAAAATCGTGTCCCCTACGAGGGGAGAAAGTAAAGAGCAAAATGAATTGGATCTGAAGCTTTGTGAACTGAAGGAATCAATTATGGTCAGTGAAGAGAACGCAAATAAGTTTGGTGGACATCATTCACAAGAGGGTTTAGTTACTGGAGGAGATGTCCTTGCGAATGGGTTGCCCAAGCCTGATGGTGGGGATCCAGTTCAATCTGGCCGCTGCACTGGAGCTAAAAAGAGGAAATCTTTTCCAGTTAAAAGGTTCAAGCAAGAGTCAGCATTACGCAGCGGGGACGATACACAAAATGCAATTTCTGCTTGTAGTATGGCAGAACAGAAAGATTTGCAAACTCACGCTTTTATGGTGAATGACCGGGATTTCAAGAATAAATTTGACAACTCCAAAGAAAAGTGCAACATTACTCAGATTGTTAAGCCTATTAGCTATAGCAGTTCCACATCAAACAATGGTGAAGAAATTTCATTAACCTTTGAGGCTCTGAGGTTTGTATCTTAACTCTTTCACTTCATTTATGCGTGGTTGAATTTTATGACAGTGTGAGCATGCCAAAAAGTAAGCTTGCAGCACTCTATGATTCATATGATGCCTTTACATGAATGGAATATGAATAGCTCCTATTTTAGTAAAAAACAAACACATTACGTTTTGCTTAAGTTATAGGTGATCTTGATAATGTAGGTCAGGTCATTTGGGATTGCTTTATGTCATATGGTGTCTTTAATGTTTGCTTTCTACCATATGATTTATTCTGTTGAAGTTAATTTAGGTAAGAGAACTTTTTTTTTTTGTCTGGTTGTCATAAATTGTCACGTATCTCGGAATCTAACAAGCCACGGAGACCACACTATAGGGACAGACTGACACTTGCCTTTTCTAAAGGGTTGGGCACGGACGCATCAAGATCACACCAATTTAAATTCTTTGAAACTATACATTTATATAGCATATTGTAATTTTTATACTTTTCTATTTTTTATTAAATTTAATATTTTTTAGCTTTGATTTTTGCTCTTAAAATATTCAAATAAATGGAGTGTTATTTATTGTATTAAGATACTTTGGTTTAAACTACATTTATTAATCTGCCACATAAAGAAAAATACATGTAGTATATATAAATTAATTCAACATGAAGTTCGTCGAATTTTTCTGACATTATTTTGAATATTTTACACTAATGTTTTAATGTTTAAATTCCACTCCAAACTTTACATCCGCATCCTTAATGTGTCGCTTGCTTATTCCTCACAAGTAAGAACTATAAAGAATATGAGAAATCTCTGGCCACATTACATGACTCAAATGACCACATGCTCAAGGCTTATCTAGAAGTGTCCTTTGAGTATTGAAAATTCAATGAATTTATAAAAAATAGGACACGCCATGTGTTCTGGAGTGTTCGATGCTGACATGCCACCGCTATATGAGTGTGTTTTATAGGATTTCGCTAGTAGTACAAGTTCCAATATACCAATATTGTCTTTTGAACTTTATATTGTCTAATGACCATTCTTTTGTTGTCTTTTTTCATTTTGTCAATCATTATTTTGCTACATATCCTCCTATGTGCTGCACACATTTATGAACTCGAGAGTTGGCTATGTTGGCAAACCCAAGTGGAACTTGTTAGTGCCTTTATCATGCGATGCTCCCTTTCATAGTGAATGCTTGAATTTGGACTTAGCATGTTGCAAAGTGAGGGTAGAGTGATTGTTGTCCTTGTATTCTTCATGGAAGTTGGACAAATTCATTTGATGTTAAACAAATACTAGAATATAGAGCCGATTGGGACAACATTAAGCTTGTGTTTGGCTCGTGTTTATGAACGGCTAATAAACACTCAGGCCTCTTTTTATTCACATATTTCGAGAGACCCACAAGTGCCACCCGCTTATTTACCACTCATTCTATCTATTTGTATTTAAATTGTTTATAAAAACTTCCCAAACATGCGTTGAAATTATGCTTACCAACAATAGAAAGGTACGTGTAGAAATATGCCTATAGGCTTTAGTAAAGTTGATTGGAGAGATTGTGCTGAATGCCCATATAATTGACTTAGGGAAGAGGGAAACCATAGAAGAGAAAGCGTGATCATGTTTAATCCCATTCAATGCTCATTGGTAGCACTCAACTTCTACTCTAGGCCTGGTAAAATGCTCGAGAGTGAAAGAGAAAGCGCATCTCTCTCTCTCCCTCTCTCTCTCTCTCTCTCTGAACCGAATTTTCTTCGTTTTTCTCAGTTAAATGCACACTTGATGCAAGGTGGAGTGTTAGATTCCTCAGAGTAGCTGATTTAGCCTGACAGTTATCTTTTTTCCTCCATTTGATTCTTCTTTATTGGGAGAATCATTCCTTCTACATGAATAGAAAATCTCTCATTATTTCTTAAATAATGGATGTTAGATATCTTATTTCTGCGTCTCCTCTTACTGCAACAAAATCTTAAATTGTTGCACAAGCTATAATAAGGTTTAAAATATTATGAAGAGAGATTTTGTTTCCCGATCATGTGAAGTTATTGGCATGGATGAACCTGATGACATGTTTGCACACGTGGTGATTATTTATCCACGTTGAGCTTTTCACTCAAACTTGATCATATAACGTTATAGTTACCATAAATTTTGTATCTTTATGATTTAGGTGTTTTGAACTCAGAGATGTAAATTTTAAGATGTTTCAAGTTCTACATATTATAATCTTTGTTATTTTAACTATGTTAATTGCTTAGGCCTTAATATCATTTCTTAGAAAACGGGTGAATTCTAGTGTTGGCTAGTTTACTCTCTATCTCACGACCTCTCTATTGCTGGCAAGTTTAGAAGTTAATTTGTAACCAAAGATGCAAGTACAATATTGTAGTGTTAATTTTTAGAAAACTTGGTAGTTGTTAATTTCTTTAATAATTATTTTAAGCCTTAGAATAGTTTAAATTCACTATAATCATTTCTCAGGAAAAAGGCTTACCCCTGTTTGATAGAGATTTTTTAACTCATTTTCAAGTCCACATTCTCCCAATAAGATAATTTTGTAGATGGACCATAAATTTTTCCTACTTTTTAACCATACAATCTCCAAAAAAATCATTTTCACAAAATCTATTCTCAAAAAATCTACATCAAACAGGTTCTTAATTAGTTATTTTTGTAGTAAACTATAGTAATTCGACGTTTTACTGGGGAATCAGAAATTGATAGCCATGGACACTCAAATACTGAAATAGAGGTCTTTTCTTTAATCTCTGTCATTGGGAATTGATCAGTTCCTTCGACAATATAGTGGTGACTATTTGAATTAGCCATGTGATTGTCTTCGTTGAATGTTTTAAAACCTTTTACTTCTACATTTTGAAACATGTCGTTCCTTTCCTTTTTGGGGTTTTTTTAATGGAACTAATGCACACTTTTGATTGTAAATCTGTCTCTTTCAAAAAACCTTTTTTTTTTTTTTTTNAGTGATGGTGGACAACAAATTCTTGAAGGCCAACAATCCGATACTTGTGAGTCTTCCAATCTCTTGATTTTTTCGTTATAAGCTTGTGCGATAAATGTTCTGTGATTTTTAGTCTTCAATTTGAATGATATCATCAAAATTATTTTCCTTTATCATGCAGTTAATAAACTTCTATGAGAAACACCTACGGTACAGTCCCACATGACAAGTGGATCGACGGCTGGAGGATGGATGCTACATCGTTATCTTTGGTTTTCTTCATGTATATAGATTGTTGTAATTTTGTAGCTGAAAGTTAAAAGTGGGAGGTAAGTACTGATGTGTTATATAGGGATGCTGCTGATAAATTGTGTCAAGCTCAACTGTACCTTTGTGGCTTGTTTGATAAGATGGTCTTGTACAGTATTGGACAGTATTAAGGAAGAAAAAAGGCTAGAAAATTTTTGTCTATCGTAATTTGGTTAGTCTTGTGCTGTCCAATACTGTGTACCAAAAATGACTTTGTATAAGACTTTTAATTTTTTGCTGTGACATATATATCTAGACGTGGTTTAAGCAAAATATAAGCTGAACTTGGAAGTCTCTTCTTTAATTTGGTTTTAATTTATGATGCATGGACACAGGAGTGGTAGTTCTGCTAGCAAATTTGAATGGAGAATGAATTTCTGTAGAGATTTCATTCTAATAATTTTGTTCTCCATGTACTTGTATTTCTGTTGGGCCCGGTTGCCCGCCAGACTGGCCTAGTCTAGTCTAGCCTGTCAAAAGTTTCTGGGCTGGGCCGGACCTCTGCCCAGGTCCAACCCATCCTAATTTACCCCGTAAATAATGTATTTTTATTTTACCCTTCGCCTTTTGAAATTCTTATTAGCTAATATTAATATTTAAATTGAATCTCATTTTTTCTTCATATTATGGAAGATATTTTTTTATTATTTTTTTACACTTTCGAGTTAGATGATATCTTTAATTTAGTTAAAAACAATGTTATGATAAATATTATTATAACATTACAAAATCTGATTTATTTTTAAAAATATTTTTTTACTTTACAAATTGATAAATAATTAACAGTTTAGCATAAATACTTGATTTTAGAATAATAAACAAATCTAATTAAAAAATAATCAATTATTCTCCCGAGAGAGACATTTTCTCATATTTTTGTTATTTATACTGTCTACATTCAATCTTATTGTACCAAAAATGGTACGATAATTGCACGTGACTGCATGAGCTTAGGCTGAGAATGGTCGAGCTTAGACCATAAAAGGAGTTTCCATGTACTTGAGACAAATTTGTGACCGTCGAGGTAGTTTCTCGTCGTCCATCAAATGTTTAAGTTGGCAAACTTTGAGAGAAATTATGTACGTAATGGTATGAACTAAATGAATGTAAAAGCGTACCTCAATAATAAATACAAGTAATGTATCCATAGTCTTGTGCTGTGATGTAAGGAGGATTTGAACACTTGCTGAATCTTGAATGCATGGTTTGATAGGCTGAAGTGTAGTTAATGGTAGGAGTAGGGAAAGTCGATTGAGTTAAAGTAGAATTCCAAAGGTAGAGTCGAGTCCTAAGAGGATTGTACCACGCCTATGCTTGAATCCTACACTTACGGGTCGCCTCTAGGCCATACTCAGAATGGTCAAAGATCGGGTCTCTAAGAAGTGAAGGTACAACATCTATGAGACTCAGGTCATCTAACAAGGGACCTTGATATCAATGCTATCGTACTGGTCTATCCTCTAAAAAGGGCTCGGTGTCTGCAAACTATCCAAGGTTGAGGACCTACACCTAAGTGAGCCAAAATTAGGTACCTAGGAGAGTTCAGGCATGGTTAGATTTGCTTAGTGTGTGCCTATTTTTTTCATAAACTTTAGTGAGAAGTTCCTGTAATTTACTCTCCATTTTTATTTTTTGGGTCAAATCAAGTTATTTATGTTATTCCAAGATCACAAATTTTCACATTACTCATTCATCTCATATGTCTTTGTAAGCAAAGTTGTGCAAGTTGGCCATGCAGTCGAGTCTATTAATAACATCATTGAATTTGATATTTAATTCAAGAATAGGCAGATTCGCTTCACTAGTCCACAAGTTCCTTCACTGGACCACTTCCCGTTCTAGACATTCTTGCTATCCATGACAGACAAAATAAATACCCATTGTAGTCTTCTATCAGTCTAAACCAGACAACAAAGCAAGTTGTTTTTCCATTTTCTAGAAAACTACAATATAAAGTAAATCTCAAGTGGTCTAACTCTAACCCGCCGCGGCTGGTCCAGTCTTATCCCGTTTTACTTCTCTACGCATTGCAGAGAGAAGACCCAATTGAAAAATTGGCAAAGTAGCAATCTGGAGAGAGAGAGAGAGAGAGAGAGAGAGAGAGAGAGAGACGCATCATATCATCATCCCCAAGAACTGCTAAGTTAAAGATAAGACAGAGATATCCATCTCCATGTGGACCACACACATGAATATCTATCACAACCCACTTTTTTTCCCAGCGTAATCATACCATTACCAGAGCCAACCAGCCTGTGCACATCAAAGCAATCACGATGCTGCAACTTCAAACCCCCCCTATCCACACCACCAACATATACTAACAAACTCCTTCCAATCGATTGGCAAAATTTGTATCCACATGATCTGCAAGTGTTTTCACCTTGGGGTTGACGAGATTAAAGGCGAATAAACCTCTAAAACACTTATCTATTATCACGTTTGATTCCCGCAAGACATACCTTTTAATCTTGTCTAGACTTGCATTCTTTCCACCACAATTGTATCTTTGATTTTTATAATTAAACAATTTTGTTCCAACCATAATGGAACACAATGTTACATGACAATCGAGGCATAAGCCATCCCAAAAAATTTCACAAAATCTCTTATTTCAATTTTCATTCATAGCAAAAAATTCACATCTTCATCATATTCTATACACAACATCCCACGACATATGAATTTATAACAAACGAATTGAAAAATATTCAAAACATCTCATAAAATAAACGAACAACACATAAGTGCACCATTTGACAAACCTCTATTTCCAATTATATTATAATAAGAATTGAAACCTTTCACCTTATCCTATACACAATAGCGTCGCATAAACAATGAAACCATAACAAAAACAGTTATTACCCACGACAAATGAACATTTATTATTATGAAAACATAGGCACAAGTGCAACATTCCCTAGCAAACCTCCTCTTTTTTTAAGACTTAACAACTTTAATAACACAAAATGAATCCACAATTACATCATGTTGTGTTCTATACACAAGAACATCCCACAACAAATGACACCATCGAAAAAATAATTACTCTGCAACAAAAAACACAAACAAAACGAAGACACAAATGTACCATTCGACAACAACATAAAACGAATCCATAGTTTCACCATATTCCATACACAGGAATGTACCACAATAAAGGAAACCACAACCCAGAACATTTTATCCAAAAAAAAAAGAAACAACCAAGGAA
>CAIGRN010088833.1:0-14322 GCA_903798345.1 Fraxinus anomala | reverse complement strand
CATTTTTCGACGATTTAAGCGGTGGTGGGTGGCGGCCGTAGGGAGGAAGAGGCGAAAAGAAAGAGAGAGAGAGAGAGAGAGAGAGAGAGAGATTTTTTTTATTTTTAATGTTTTAATAAGGATTTTGGACTAATTTACATTTTTAAAAAAATTTAGAAGCATGACTGCAATTAAATCTTTAGTTTTTCATTTCATTTTTTTTTTTTATTATTTGAATGGAAGGTGAAATAGTCAAAATATTGTGAAAATGACATTCAGCGCACAAAAAATGATAGGTAAGAGTATAAATGTTAAGAAATGAAAGGTATGGACTGTTTCCAAAATCAACCCCAAAGGTAGGGACGTTTTGTGCTAATTAGCCTTAGATAAATACATAAAAAACGAAATTGTATCTTTCTATNTGATCGTTGTATCCTGGAAATTATTGTCCATAGAGGTCACAGCAGTTATCGATTGACAATTTCGCTTTAGGATATCGTGCTGTCACGAGACTCGATCAATCGATAAATTTTATTTTTGCACTTTACTGTATTGCAACTAGTAATATTCCTAATTGGGGGCAATTTGGACCTAATGGTTGCTCTTCACCTCATTTTGGATGGCAAAATACTTTGTTCCCAAATTGTCTAGCATTGTCGTGGATATCTGGGGATCACAAAATTCTTTGTTTCCGTCCAGTATTACCCCATATGGAACGAGAAATTCCAACCCAAATGGAAAGTGTAACAAGGAATGAAAACATGGTCCTTACCCTGAATTCCTTGAATCTATTTATTTTTTTATTTTTTTCATTTAAATCGTGTTTAAAAAATAAATATTAATTAAACGAGATGGTATATGTGAATTTTTTAATTCCCGGACCGCCGCGCCTCCCCATAAACCACGACGGAGGGGATGGTAATGGCAAATATTGATTTGTCTTGCCCTATTGTCATTTCTACTTGCATCCTTTTTTATTGTTAATTTGAAATCATATTTAAAAACTAAAATTAAATATACGTAGATTAGGTGATACATGAAGGTACTTTAAGCCTAGTTCCAAGTTTGTCTGTTGAAAATTCTGGATAGAGAGAGGGTTGTCTTGGCCCTTACTTGTCCTATTGTCATTCATATATAATCTTCGTTGCTAGACCCAACCTTGTCTGGGCGTGGGGTGTGACTTAGTTTTGTGGAGTATCATCCATGTTGGTACATTGGATCGTTGTCTTGTGGTTTAACTGCACTTTCTCTCTTGCTTTTTATTGAAATGATATATTTGGTGTTACTTATAATGATTTATTATACAATATTTTCAAATTAAAGTATGAAAAGTATGTATAGTGTTGACCCAGAAAAACGTGACGCTTATGTGTATAACGGATATTGGCTCCACTCACGTCAACTAAATTTCGGCGCATCTTGGCCAAAGTATCGGTGAGAAGTGGGATGAATGTGGACACGGGAGATGCTTCACTGTGTGAGACAAAAATATTCAAACACCAACGGGTGTAACAAAAGTGATTGAGCTAACAACAATAACCAATCAAATACCAAAGTAAACCAATTAAAGATCAAACTAATGTACATGGAAAAAAAAGCAAGATGATATGTATAGAGTTTTCAAGACCATTTGTATTATTAAGAACTAAGAGCACAAGAGTCAAATGTGCAGGCATCCAACCCGTTACAAAGAGGGTCTATTTATAGTGATTTGGCTGACATGGTGTCCATTGGATCATAATCACGTGGCCTCATCTCATTGACTAAGACTTCACATCACTGCCTATCATACAATAAATACATTGACAACTGGTCAGTTGTCATATACATTAGGCTGAGACACTTGACATTGTTACAAATGTTACATTAATCATTCATAAATATTGACTACAAATCTTGTAAGAGTCAGCTTCAACTTCAACTTCAACTTCACGAGTTTCGAGTGAACTGAGGGCCTCTGTTGGATGAAGCTTTGTATTGGTCCTCTGTGTAAAGAGTTTCGACTTCTTCTATTTCTTTATGTAGCGCTTCGGACTCGTGCACTTAAGCCATTTAGACAGTGCTTCAACATAAGAGATTCAACCATTCATATGATTTTTTTACATTTGATCAATTACGTCTTTGTTGACTTTCTTGTCTACATGAATTGTCACGTAGCACTTTGATTTGAGCTTCGGTGGTGAGTCGTAACACATAGATTTGTTTAAATACAATAAAAGCAGTCAAAAAATAGCTTATTTTGATAGTAACATACACGTTGTTGTTAAGCGTTCAAAATTTTAGCCAATTTTGTACCAAAAATTAAAAAAAAAAAAAAAAAAAAATCTCAAGTAGAAATAAGCAACTTGCTCTTAATTCTATAACGTTTGAAAAAAAAAATTGTAACATAGTCAAGGAACGTTTAACAAGATTTCTACTTCTACTTTTTATTAAAGAGTTTCCAAAATTATTGAAAGAGATCTATTAAAAGCATATCCAAGAGACTCTTTAAACATAAAATTTTTTCTATTTTAAATAGTCAATATTTAAAATCATGCTATAAGAGACTCTTTTAAATTAACATTTTAATTTAGAGAGTGGGGTTTGACTCTCCAAATTTGGAGAACCAAACTCACTATTTATAATTAAATGCATTCAAAGTGTTTCCATTTTTAATGTAGGAAAACAATAAAATAATCTAAAGAAAAGTTAGTTAAAATAAAAGATAAAGAAAAATAATAAATATTTTTTTAAAGTGATAAAATTTAATGTTAAATATAAAGTGCTCGTTGGAGTACTTCAGAATTTTAACTCTCTAAATTTATAAATGCTTTCCAAATGATAGAATATGCTCTTTAAAAATAGATAGTCTCTTGGAGATGCTCTAACAATTTTTTAGTTTCAGAAATAAGTTTTAGTTTTTCAAAAACCTTTGCACATAATGTTCTTTTTTGTTGTCTTGCTCCAAAATTTTACTGAACAACAATGTTTACTCCACTTCAACATCTCTATTTAAAATTAGAGAGGATGATTTGTAAATTGCATGATACATGGACGAAAGAAATATAGAGTTCTATTCTTTATAATTATGCAAGCTCGAGAAGTTTTACTGAAAATTTTATTTTAATGTATTGTGATTTAATAAAAATAATATTAATTTTAACTTTTTAGCAAAATTATTATTCGGGAGCAAAACGAGTGTTATTGGGAACATGGAGGGGTTGAAAGGGTAAAGGATAAAAATAGAAGAGGATTTGAGAAAAAGTATATGTAGATTGGCCCATGCGGGTCTCCAATCAGTGACCTTCGCGTTATTAGCACGACGCTCTAACCAACTGAGCTATAGGTAATAGGCCTTTAACGTGTATTTACATACATATATTAATTTTGTTGTGTATTTTAAAATTTTGACCAAAATTTCCCATGAACTGAAGTTATTTTTATTGAAAAGTTGTGGGATTTAGTAATTAAAATTAATTTTTAATTTTGATTTAAATTTAAATTTAGATTTAATTTTTTCCAGCACATGTAAAAAATAATATTACACGTAAATAAAATAAAAATCTTTTTTTTAATCACATTATCTAAAAAATCACTATTTTAAAACTTATTTCCTCCCAAATTTCCATTAAAATGAAGCCCAAACAAGGGCTAATTGTTGATAAACAAAAAATTTTAAAAATATATATTATTCATTTAATGTAATATTTGATGTAATCGTTGGAGATGACTTTGTACAATGATGTGAAAATTGTACCAACGCTGTAAAATTTTCAGCGCGATTTTCTCAACGAGATTTGTTGTGTCAACTCATATTGGAGATTTTCTCCACAGTGCATGGCCCAAGCCAAATTCACAATGTGAAAGAAATCCATCGATATCATGTAGGGTTGTCTAGTTCACATTATTGAGAATTCAAAGACCTTTGTATTCGGTCTTCCCTGTAAATTTAGCTGTTTTGTCACACGTTTTTCTCAATTATTATTATAAATTAATTATAATTAGATAATTACTTATAATTGAAACTACCAACGTTGCATAAATCACAACAACCAAATACTAATTTTTTTTTTTATCATTTCAAACAATTGAATAATCCCACTTGAAGTCGTCGCCAAAAATTGTTTTAGTGTCTTGATTTGATGGCGTGTAGTGACTATTCATTGTGAAGCAAGTGGTGGAAAACGAAGTGTGAATGCATTTAAGTAATTGTAGTGGGGCAGTGTTGGTGTGAACATAAATTTTGTCCATCCACGAGCATCGCAATTAATTTGACTGTCAAATCTGTTTAAAATATAGCATTAAATTACGCTAATTAGTAATTTATTTATAATCTCAGTTTATATGACGTTAAATGATATGTGAAATTAATTTAATTTCACGTTTTATTTAACCTATGATTTAGAGCCACTTAGATTGGGGTTATAATCCCAGTGGGGCAAAATAACATTACTCTAAAAAATATATATAATCATATAATATGATGTGGAAAAAAAATATTGAAAGAAAAAGTTAATTACGTTTTAAATTGACAAATGATAGATTGTCGTGTAGCGTTATGTAATCAATTATGTAAATCTTAATATACATGTAACAAGATCATTTAATATCTAGTCATATTCAGTCCACTTCAACTTGGCAAGAAACGCATATTTAGCCCTTGTTTGGTATAGTTAAATATTTGATTTCTAGTAGATTTAGTAAGAAATGATAAAAATGCATAGTTAAAAAAAAATTTCCCATAAAATATGTGATTAAAATTAATTATTGATTTTGTCTCAAAATTTTAATATACACCGTGTAGTGTAGAGTGACACTTGGGTCAAACAATTTTAGTGCCCTGGAAAAATAAATTACGAATCTTTTAAACAATAATAATAAAAATAAATAAATGAAATAAATGATCATCAACAAAATTTCGTCGGTGATTGTCAATAGTATTGTTATGGTATTTTGACATTAATTGATGTTTATTTGTGATTTCAAGCGGAATTATCGATAACGATATCGTAGAATTGTTGACCAAGAGTTACATTAGCATACAAATATAACAAAATTGATCAACAAACAATAAATGAATAGATATCTGTTATTATCTACAAGTATAAACTCTTCACTGTAGATGGACCTTAAAAGAACCATAATCAACACACTTCTATTCAATGAACAAGGATTTCACATCAAGAAAAATCAAATACTAGTTAACATTACCTAATTTTTCATAATTCAATAATTAAGGATCTTTTATGGCGATGTTTTATCTTAAACCTTCCTCTTTCATGAATAAATTGAATAATAGTTCGACTTTAAATTTATAAAAAGAACCTTTTAAGATAAGATCATCCGAAATCGATCTTGAAGATAGTCATCCGAAATTGTAACTACTCATCTCGTACGATTTTACGAGTACTTGTAGGACGAGTCGAGCTTTCGAACTTAAAACAAAAAAAATTGGTGCAATGATGTAGGAGCAAGAAAAAGAACAAACATATAAAGACATTGAGCTCATAAAGTGACAGAGAATACATCAACGAACTCTCCTTGCAAGATTCTCTAATCCTAGTTAAGGTCAAAACTGTCATTACAACTGCAAGTTTAGGGTAAGCATTGTAAGATCATAGCCGCCAGCAAAATAATATTAATTTCGATAAAATATAAATTTTGGAAATTTTATATTTCAAGGTTACAGTTGGCATATGGCTTACGTTATACTATGACGAAGAAGCAATACGTAACCATGAACGCACAAGAAAAGTTTATCGACGCGCTAGTAATGCGTGCTTTTTCGTACTATGTACAGCACAACTTTTAGGTAAATTACACTTCTGGTCATCCAACTTCTACTAAAATTTCAATTGAGTTATGTAACTTCGGTATATTATAATCAAACCCCTTAACTACAACTTTGGTGCAAAATCGCCACTCTAGATATCCAGCCTTTCAAGTAATTCTACCCTTGAACTCCTACAAGACGATAATATTAAATAGACGGTTTATGTGTAATAAATTACTAGTAATTATGTCGTATAAACAATTTGTTAAATATTAATACATAGCCCTTGTTTGAAGACCATTTTTTTTTTTGGAAAAAAAATTGTTTGAATAGTGAATTTTTGGAAAATGTGTAGTTAAAAAGTAGGAAAATATTCTGAATTTACGTGTAAAATATTTTATTGTGTGAATGTATGATTAAAAATTATTATTAAAAAAAAGAGTTCTGAAAGAATAAGGGACAAACAATAGCATAGAAGTTTATGGTTAATTTTTTCTACCTTGTCGATGGAAGATAATTATCAAAATTAGGGTTGAATGGCTTGATTGCAAGAAATTAAAAGTTAAGTAATCAAATCGAGATTTGGGTAAGAGATGAGAGTTGAGATCTGTTATTCAAAATTAGTTTTCTAACTCGTTGTCCACCCAATGATTTATTGACACATCACTTTAAATTAACATGTATAACTTTTTTTCATTATCGTTTGTGCTTAAAAATAGATGTAAAATGATACTTCAATGAATCATTAGTAAATAGCAAGTTGAACAATCAATTTTGAACAAAGATCTTAGCTCAAAAGTAGTGGAGTAGAAGTAACCCAAATTTTTTGAATAGATATTAACTGCGCGTGGGATTGCGAATTCCAATCTTGGCTGAGCTTTCGTGGAAATTTCTTTATTTTTTTAACATTAATTTTATTATTTCTTGCAGATTAAGGGTGGCCTTTGACTGATTGATATAAAAAGGTACCCTAGTATCCTCGGGCCGGAAATGATAGACACAGTATACTGTAAACATGGAGTCATCTTTACTTGCAAGTACAGTCCCTGGCCGGAAAAGGGTGATCGGAGAGTTGATTCGTGGCCGGCAATTTGCGCAGCAGCTTCAAGTTTTGTTGCGTAAATCCCCTGAAGCTGATGTTATTGAAAGCAGTGAAATGACGTCTGCTCAGACTCTGTTGAACAAAATCTTGGATTCGTATAATCAAAGTCTTTCAAACATCAGCTCCGGGATGTCCGATGAGGTTTCTGAAATTCAGGCGGTGGATTCTCTTTGTTCGGATGGCCACCGGAATTCTGAAGACTCCGACGAGAGTTTCAAGACTTCTGTACGAAAGGATCGGAGAGGATGCTACAAAAGAAGGTAATTATTATATTCTTGTAATTGTATTCAATGATGCATTATTTATGTGACTTATGTCTTTATATTTACTTTATAATTAATTAATTTTGGATTCATTGTAGGAGAACTTCCGAGACATGCGTTAAAGAGACCTCTACTTGGATGGATGATGGCCATGCATGGAGGAAGTATGGACAAAAACCCATACTCAATTCCCCATATCCAAGGTATTCTTTCAAGAATTGGAGTTTCTTAATTTTTTGATTTTCATGACTTGTTTTGCCGATTGATTATTCAAGATCTTTGGTCTAGTTCATGAACTTGTCGAAAGTGATACAGATCTAGATTATGGTCCGTTAAAAATTATTTTAAATTTCTTTTTCTTTTTTAATACCGATGATACGGTCCAATTCACATCATGTGATGTACTATCCAAGAATACATGTCAATAATTTTGTAATGCTAAGCTTATGAAGAAAGCAAACTTAGCCCCTGTTCGGCTCCATTAAAAATAAATTATGAAAGGTCAAGAAAAAAGGAAAAAAATTATATTTATGTGTAATATTATTTTATTGAAAAATATAGACTCGAACATAAGAAAAATTATTGTTCCTTTTCTTGTCTAGAAGCGTGCTAATTAATTTTACTCTGGATGTTTTGAAATGCAGAAACTACTTCAGGTGCACGCACAAGTTTGAACAGGGATGCCCAGCAACCAAACATGTCCAAAAGATTCAAGAAGATCCACCAAAATTTAAGACAACATACTATGATCATCACACTTGCAGAAATTTATGCAAATCATCTCAAGTTATCATCGTGGATCACACAGCACAAGATAATTCTTCCAATATCGTCTGGAATTTCGAGTCTCAGATTGAACCAGATTATGAACCTAATGACCCAGTGAAGCAGGAGAACAAGGAACAAGTTCGAAATTTGCCCAACAACAAATCTGGATCGTCTGATTACTTCATCCCACCCGATGATCATCTCACTGCATTTGGTGGAACCTCTGGGCCCTTGACTGCATTCTCTTCAGGATCTGATCATGGGGATGTGATTTCTTCTGATGTTTATTCCTGTACGGCTAGCACTCATAGTATGGAGATGGACCGTATGATTGTAGGACCTTTTTATGATGATGATTTTCTTAAATATTAACGGACGGTATAGTTTTAAACTTTGAATCATTATCTCACTTTATGTAAAGTTTAGATGCTTTGTTAAGTAGTAGCATGTACCTTATTATGTTGTAGCGTGGAAATTAATGTATAAGCTAATGCTAAGGTTTCTTCCATCAATCATTTTTGGTGTACATAATTTCTTACATTTTACTACATATCATTATTTAATTGGACAGTTTAAAATAAAAAAACAAATTTTTCCACCGATTTTTTCTGACAACACATCAAATGTCAACCATAGTATAAGGAGGGAGTCTACAAATATCATAATCCTTTTTCGATAAGATCGTGCTCCAGATTCCAACATATTTAGTAAACTTAAAAACATTAATAAGATGTCTATTATATTATTCTTTGAAAATTAAAGTAATATTGTCATAACATTAAATATGCAGAAAAAAACTGACATTGAAAGTTTATAGTTTAGATTTCTTTTCATTTCATTTTGTAACAAATATTGTAGATCAATTTTAATTTGTTAATTTTTTTTAATGAGAAATCATTATTCACAAAAATATGATTAAGATGAAATCATCGGTACAAAAGATAGAAGATTTTTTTTTTTTAAAAGTTCGACAAATTATTTTTGTATAGATTAATATTAAGAAAAAATAAAAAAATAAAAAAAATCATATATATAACATATAGAGGGGATGGCAAAATGAAAAAATTATGCTAATAGGAGAGGTTTTTGAAAGGACAATTATCAAATTATGGTCCGTTTGATTGGTTAAAATTTTATGAAAAATATCACATCCGAGGAATTCAATTTCTACTATGACTGTTTGATACGAAAGTGAAAATGAAATTCTAATTCTAATGTACAAACACTTTAAACTTGTTTTTTTGCCAATATAATGGAAAATGAATTTTTATGGGGTACTTGCGTTTTTATTTTCCAACTTACATGAAATAGGAAAATCTTTTCACCTTTGCCAATCAAACGGATCCTTAGAGTTTTTGTTTAGTCCACCACGTTATATTTGCAATAAAGGTCTCTAACATTTGATCCATTTTGCATTTATGTTCCCAACTTACATTTTTATACTTGATATTTAATCAATTAGTATATTTTATTCTTGATGACAATTTTTATCTAGATATTGTGTTAGTTTGCTTTGAAATGAGAAACAAATATTGCAGAACTTTGGTATTAGAATTTTTATTTGCTTATTTAAAAATATAAGAGGCAAATAAGTGATTGTATGCCCTATAGCTCGATCCAATCCCTCCTACATCAGTCATTGGGAAGGACATTGGGGGCGAGGAGGGGCGATCTAGCTCTCTAGAAACATTTTTATTTTTTTTTTCCTAGAATTACATAAAAAATTTAGTATATGAAACGAGAGTTGAGATTTGTTGTCCATTCAATTAATTGTTGACATGTTATTTTAAATTACCACGTCATCAATTTGATGGATTAGTGGTGAAATTAATAAAAATAAATTTGAAATGACATGTTAATTTAAAAATGATGTATCAATAATTAATAAAATGAACAACAAATTAAATAGCATAAATTGAATAACATATCTCAATTCATGAAAGGGATATATACTTTAAGTGGTAAAAGAATTAGCCCTTGTTTAATTATTCCTTATCCTTTAGCAGCTATAACCAACCAATTTTCGACCTTTAAAATTGAATCATCATATCTTGTCCTTTTTTACATAAATTCATTAACTTCTTTTTTCCTCTTTTATGTTTTGATGAAGCATTGAATGCGTTTATCATCACATATATATTCGGAGCATCAAATTTCATTAATTTAAGCTAAACCACACTGAAATGAATATGCAAATTATATTACGTCAACCATCAAGGTTGTTCTCGATAAAAAGAAAATGGCAAATCTTCCATTTTTTTTTTTTCGATTTTCCACGTGTTACGTAATCAAACCTTAACTACTGTTGCGCTGTCAACGCCACTCTCAATTGCCCCTTCAAACTAGAAATTCTGGCTCCTTCATTGTTTTAATTGTCTTATTTTGATGGGATTGAAATCGGACTTTTAGTAAATTTTGATAAAAGTTGATGTTTCGTATGGTTGAAAAGTTGTGGGTTCTATGAAATATGTGGTTAAAATTAATTGTTGACTTTGATTCAGATTAAAATCTAAATTTTAATTTCTGCAAATCATGGGTACAATTGTGAACAAGATTAGTCTTAGAAAACGCCGAAACAAAAGTCAGTGGAAATTTTGTCCATGTGAAAGGGAGAAATGGCTGAATATCAATGGCGTGGAAAAAGGGTTACGGGGGAATCGGGTGGTTCAAATCTTCACTGATAGTTTGTGAAAATGAAATGTTTGGTTGCTTCTTTCTTTTTTAACAACCAAATCTCAATGTCATCGTGCGATTGAAATTCAGTCTTTCAATTCTCATAATAGAAAGCTAAGAAGTGAAAACATCATTGGTGTTTGGGTCCACAAGGGTAAAGGGTTTCGTCGTAACAGTTTGGATTATTCATGCAGAACTATTGAATTACTCGAGATTAATTATTCTTTAAAATATGTATGATCAGCGTTGCGATCAAGGACGGAGTCATGGAGGGGCAATTTTTTTTATTTTTTATTTTTTAAGCTAAGACATCTAGGAAAACTAAATGGGCTTGGGGAAGCCCGGGCTAAAGCCCAGGTTTGTTCCTCTCCATCGCCCCTGTTGCGACCATATCCACTCCCAGTGTACATTCGGCTTGGAATTTTATTTTAATATAATTTTTAATTTTTGTTATTTTTTTTAATTTAAATATAATGATAAAGTTGTGAAAACGAACCTATGTTTCTTTAAAATACTTGAACATAAGGGCATGTACGCAATTCTCAATAAGATTGAACATTACAATAATTCAATAAACAATATTCGCGTTACACTCAATCCTATTGATCAGTGTTATACAATTCATCTAACCAAATTAACCACGATTGTTCGCTACGTGATTTAGTCAGTAAGAGATTTTTTTTCATAAAATCAAGCTCATAGAGTCTCCAAACAATTCCCATGGAGGACAAAGCCACAGGCACGTGGCCAAACAACCACAACAACAAGGGGATATAGGTGTGTAGATCAAGTTTCAAACTTTACGAGTTTAAGCAAATTTAAGCTTACTTCTTATTATTATTATTATTATTATTATTATTATTATTATTATTATTATTATTATTATTTTAATTATTTAATCATTCTAAAACTAATTTAAAACTTAAAATAATTCATATCAAACCTCTAAAATTATAAAATAATATATTTATTTAATAATTCCTACAATTAGTAAATTATACAATTTTCAAGTGTCAAAAATGTAAAAATTAGACTATTTTTTAAAGTTTCGTCTAGACAAGTCTTACTTAACGAATTTATAGAAATTTTATACATACTTTCGAAATTTCTAACAAAACGATAAGTTTTAAAATCATAATTACATGATATAGATAGTACCGTAACTTAATTTTTTATTGAATAAAGTCATTTTTTATTTTTGTTCACACAAAGTTATTCAAAATTTGAAACTAAAGTCAAATAAAAGTCTTCTAAAAGAATAAAATAAAATAAAATAAAAAACTGTATAATATAAAGTCAAATGAAAGATTTTTTTTTTTTTTTATAAAAAAATTAATAAACGCGCATTAAGCAATCAACTTGGCAATTGACAACTTAATTCGCGTTTATTGACAAAGCAAAACATTTTGTCCGCGTCTCGCGCCAAAGCATTCAATTCATTTTGAATGATGCATCAAAATAAGTCGTTCTAAACTAATATTTCGAAAATTTCAATAATATGTTAACTTTAAAAAAATCGTTGACGATTGTATATTACCTAAATCTACAAATTGTTTACGTCATCTAGAAGCTCGTTTCGAGAATTACATTGTAGTCATATCGAATGGTCCAACTGAATATCGAAAATAGTTAAACGTGTGTCAAACATAAATCTCACAAGAGGCCTTAAAGACATCAAACTCGTATTTTCTTTAAAAATTTCAATTATTTCATTAAACGTTTATTATTTTTGAATGACAAACTTTTCAATATAATTTATATCGTTTTATTAGAAAATTTTATATGGAGTATAACATCAAATTTTTTAACATCGTTACAGATTAAATGTAATTTGATTTACTTTCGAATTGCATTTGCATTAAATTTGAATTTCATTATTCAATTTGATTTGCTCGCTGCTAGCTGAACATCTATCAATGAGATGTAATTCTACAACATTTTTAAAGTATCAAAATTCATAAGCTATAATTAAAGTAGTATATTGACTTATTTTTAGTAATATTATGTTTTTTTTTAAATGACATTTTAATTTTTATCTCTACAATACATAAAGTTTGACTCCGCACGTGCTCTAAGTGCCAATAATATCAAACTTTTTACTTTTACATTTTCTTTGTAAAATTTGCACAATTATTCATTGTCCTTTAGCACCTATAACAAATCCATTTTCAACCTTTAAAATTGAAATTTTTAATCCTTTAGTTCCATTTTCATATCTTTCTTTTTTGCATTATTTCATTAAATTCTTTTTCTTCGCTTTTCTGTTTTCACGCAATGAATGCTTTTATAATCGCATATATATTCAATTTGTGGAGCATCAAAATTACTCGTCTTACTGCGTGAGAATCTATCATTCCATTAATTTAAGCTAAACCACAATTTCGACCATTGAAATGACTATGCAAATTATATTTCGTCAACCATCAAAGTCGTTCTTGATAAAAAGAAATGTCAAATTTACACTACAAAACCAAGTAAAACATATTCCAATCTTCCTTTTTATTTTTCAATTTTTTCGCGTGTTATGTAATCAAACCTTGATTTTTAAAAATAAAATTTGATTCGTTTTTTACTTTTATAATTTATATTTTAGTGTAAAATTTATTCATATTTGATTAGTTTTATATTTTCTTAACAGAGTTTTTAAATAAAAACATATAGTTTTATTGTTGTCTTCAAATGTCAACTACTGTTGCCCTGTAACGCCACTCACAATTGACCCTTCAAACTAGATATCCCGACTCCACCAGTGTCTTAATTGCCCTATTTTAGTTTCTTTTTATAAATAATCGTCTCATTATAAGTATCTACTGATAAATAAATCAATCATGCTATATGTATATCTTTCTTTACATTATTTTTGACATTGTGCCACATAGCAACACGTGATTGAATAGTTTTAAGAAAAACACACTTTTCCGTCCAACACTTTTTGAATTCTTACACAATGTAAAACAAGATGTAACCTATGAAATGTATACTTAGCATTATTCTAAATAAATTTTTTAAGCTTGCTTATACAATTGTGAATAAGATTAATCTAGTCTAGTAAAGGCCGAAACAAAAGTTGGTGGAAACTTTGTCAGTGTAAAATGGAGAACGGTTGATCTTTCAATATCAATGGCGTGGGGGAAAGGGTAATGGGAGAATCGGTTGGTTCAAATCTTTGCGATTAATTTGTGAAAAAGAAAACTTTGGCTGCTTCTTTCTTTTTAACAATCAAATCTCATGCCATCGAGCGATTGAAATTCAGTCTTTTGATTCTCATAGTAGAAACCCAATAAGTGAAAAATATCATTGGCATGTGGGTTCACAAGGGTAAATGGTTTCGTCGTACGAGCTCAAATTATTCACGCAAAACTATTGAATTACTCGAGACCGATTATTCTTCAAAAAATGTACTATTAGTATTGCAATCAGGGGCGGAGTCATGGGAGATACATCTAAGAAACACTAAACGTTGGGACTTAGGTTCGCCTCTGGTTTCGACTATATATCCACTTCCACTGTACATTCGACTTGGAATTTTATTATTATTTTTCGTTATTTATTTGTTTTTTATTTAAATATAGTGATAAAGTCGGAAATCAGACCTATGTTTCTTTAAAATACTTGAACATGAGGGCATGCTAAACATGTATGCAATTTTCAATAAGATTAACATTACGATAAACAATATTCGCGTTACACTCAATCATATTCAGTATCATACAATTCATCTAACCAAATGAACCATGATTGTTCAATATATGTTTTAGTCGGTAAGACTCGAGATTTTTCCGACA
>CAIGRN010088811.1:0-10366 GCA_903798345.1 Fraxinus anomala | reverse complement strand
CAACAGATTATTAGTAAATATCAACATATGAGATTCTCTAGTTACACGATAGTTTAAAATGATTAAGTTCTAAAAATATTGTTGAAAGATCCATTTCTAAAGATATTGCATTTATAAGTAGAAATTATTCTGATAAAATAGAAAGACTTATTGTTTTCAAACTTTTTTTTTCTACATATTCATTTTCAACTACACATTCACACAATAAAAAATTCTACACGTATATTCAAATTTTTTTCTTACTTTTTAATTACACATTCTTCTAAAAATTACTATCCAAAACTTTACTTTTCCCAAATAATGGTTGTCAAATAGAGGCTAACACATAATCAAAGTTGTATGATGTATTTGAATTAAATTAACAGTAAAGTCTAAGTTACATCGTTTATCATAATAAAAAAAATTATCTAGTCACACCAATAATTACAAATTAACACAAATAAAGGATTAAAAAATCACTGGGTTAAATTACAACAAACAAGGGATTCAATTACAACGAATAAAGATGAAAGCAATAAATCTATTGTTGATCATCGCCACATGAATCCCAACGACATTTCTTCAACTCTTTCCTTGCTAATTGTAGATCTCTCGGCAAAGTGACCAAATTGCATAATCAAATCCTAGAAACCTTGCAAACAAATATTGAGAGTTTATGCATGAATCGAAGTATTTTCTCTTAGACATGCTCCTTCCATGTAAAGATAAATAAAAGACTATTTATATACTCCATGTCACACCGCTACTCTATATATATATATATATATATATATATATATATATATATATATATCATCCTGGGATTTACTATTTTGTATTTAACTCGAGTAAGCATTTTATAGTAGAATCAAAACATATTATGGAAACCCGATTAATAATATGAAGAGTCAAAAGAATCGTCAAATTTATATCATAACCAAAAGATGATTTGCTTTACAAAATACGGGGAATGAGAACTGATATACTGTTAGGTTTTTAAATGGTCAAAAGAAGTGCCTGCTAACTTTTAAAAAAAAATATTTCGTAGATCTACCATATAGTTGGCTGATATGGCGGTATATCCACGTCAAATAACTCATCCCCTTTTCACTACATTCCTTTATTATGTACCTTTATCCTATTTTACATACTGTCTATTCCACTGATATCATAGTATTTACGTAACGACCTAAAACCAAATCATAGATATCAACTATCACCATTACATAATCTTATATTCTTCAAAAGTGTCATTTCCCTTCCCCTTCCCCTTCCCCTTCCCCTTCCCCTCATCCTCATCAACATCTGTATAAAAGCGAGTGTAGTGGGTCCGGGTATACGTAACATGTATAGCTGTAAGATCATCCGTAATTTGAGCATGCCTGGCTGTTTGAATGACCTTAGTTACTCGGAGAGCCATCTACAGTACAAAATATAAAATGTGAACAATAAAGCTCAGTAAATATGATGGTACAATGATGTCTATCAATCGTACTTGGGCCCAAATCCTTATTATAGTGTACCGTGTGAGCTCAAATAACATGGCCATCACTTGNTAAGATCATCCGTAATCTGCGCATGTCTGGCTGTTTGAATGACCTCAGTTACTCGGAGAGCCATCTACAGTACAAAATATAAAATGTGAACAATAAAGCTCAGTAAATATGATGGTACAATGATGTCTATCAATCGTACTTGGGCCCAAATCCTTATTATAGTGTACCGTGTGAGCTCAAATAACATGGCCATCACTTGCACTCAAATCAATGTCACTGTATCCGTCATTGCCCACCGAGACTCAGGATGCCATATCAGAATATTATATATATAAATCAAGGCATGGCCTAAGTATACAGTGCTCCATGTGCCTATCTGTAGTCCCAAGGCCATCAAGGGACCTCTTGACACTGCCAGTATACAAGTGTCGAACTCCTAATACCCTATCATTGGCTACCCTTAATGACTGTCAGGAGCCTCAAGTGGTATATTTATTCGGACACAATAGCACCTATAATATGATTCATATTTAAAATTTTCAACCACACACTCCATGAGAATGACAACATTGAAAACGTATTATCCATACGTTTTCCAAATAAAATCAATGCACAATTTACACACCACCATATCACATAAAGAAAACAAACACATATAAGCACATAACTTCACATATTAATGTATTTTGTATTGTAGTTGAAAAACATCATTAATTACCTTTTTTGCGATTTCTTCGATCAATATCTGCATTAATAAAATAATCTCTACATTAATCATGGCTTATCATATTATTTCCAAGTTACCAAATCTAAACTAAACCTATAAGATAATATAATACTAATTTACTACCAATAAATAATAATATTAAAAATGAAATTCTCGTTATTATTATAAAAGAAATTCCATAATTTCTATAATAAAATTAATACATATAAAAATAACGCTAGCCAATAATAAACCACCATATTATTCTCAATTTCATGTTTGGTCCATTTTTCATTTCATTTATCACACAAGTGTGTGTGTTTATATATACCCATACCTACTAATTAATTTCTTATCAAATCCATATTATTCAAATGATTTAAAAGTTGTATGCTCACCCTTGACACTATGCCTTATAAAATTTTACTTCCCATCTTATCCTATTACTAAATCAAAGTAATTTATGTTTAAACCTCAAATGCTAAAGGCTTCATTTCCAATTGACCATGCTCATATATTTACATATATAGTGGCCCAATTTCCATAACCAATATCATGATGATATTAACAACTATTATACTAAAACATTTTCTATCACTACTTCAAACCATTTTTTTTTTTTCTAAATTTCATCCTTTTACCATCTTTCTCCCAAATCTCTTTCACACAATCCTTGATAATGCTAGCTAAACAAACTAAACCCATTATTTCTTGAAATAACTTATAGATTTTTAATACTTTTAGAATTAAATTATAATTCACCATCTTTGATTTAATTAATTAAACATAACTCCAATTTATCTTCCTTCAATTATTAAGGAACTCTAAAACAAGAATTTACATTCCTACTCATGAATCAATTAAGTACTTAAAACGAATAATTAATTAACTTATTACCTAAATATATAAATGATTAACTAAACCATTAACTAATTAATTAAACTACATAAAGGAAGAGAAACTAGAAACTTACCTGAAAAGGAATGGAGAAAAACGTGTACCCATTTCTCCCACAATCATCCCCTATTTATAGGGGATGAAAATAGTTTAAGGTGCAATTTTCTAAATTGCACTTTTAATCCTTGGGTAAATAAGTAATTATGCCTTTTGAAATCAAATTGCACAATTAACCCCTATGGTAAAAATGTCAATATTTTATTTGTTTATGAAATTGCACCTTTGATCCTTGGGTAAATATGCAATTACTCAATTTTTAATAAAATTGCACTTTCAATGCCCATAATACTATTTTAATTATAATTCATATATCATTTATACTATCAATTCAATTAAGTCTCTAATTTATTATTTATTTATTTAATTACTTTCTAAAATATTAAAATTTTTGCTAGAAAATTTCGGGATGTTACACTCCAAACTCATTGTTTGAGGCAAATTATTTGTTTCATTAAAATGAAATTTCTAGCCGTTGGACACACAACTAGGCCCCACACAAGAGATGAAAAGTCAACAAATTCAATTGGATGTGATGATTAACGGTAAAAATTTTCATTCTTTTGTCAAAATAATTTGCCTCATACAGGAGCTAAGTCCAAAAATCTGGCCCCGATTTTTATAAATCAGAAGTGATAGTAGAAAAGTTGAATTCTGCCTCCAAAGGGTATGATCGCAACATTAAGGAATTTTGATTGCTAAAATTCCCTTTGCTGCCTTGCGACTGCGTTGCTTGTTTAGGTTAATACTTCTAGCTCATGCATAATTTGTCCTTGATTTGTCTTTTCCGTTCATCCCAGGTCCTCCAATTTTCTTGCTAAGCGCTTCAACTACTAAACTTGATACATTGATCCTTGAATTCCATAATTCGTCCAACTTCAATCATTTTTTTTTATCAAAACCATTAATTTTCATTCATTCTCATCCAATATCGATTTTTCTCCTAAATAATCAATAAGCAATGAAAATTAAGTATATACTCATAAAAGAACTTCCAAACACCCACTTTTGGTGACTTAGATAAGTGTATAAATCACATTATCACATCCCATAACTAAGAACTTTATTAGTATTTCTAAATTAACTGTTGATATTATGTTTTTGACAAGTTGTACCCATTGCATGATCAAACACTCTCAGAATGACATGTGGCACCTATGAGTCGGCATCCCATTCTTAGCCAATCCCAAACTCGCAATGTTTGTTTAGATATCAGGTAATCATTCCCTAGCCTCCAATTACAACCTAGGTACCATGATAACCTGCATGTTTGACCTCTACAATCAATTATGGGTCAAAATATTTGGGTGGTGGTACACACTTCTAGGTAAATAGGGACAAATGATCCTCTCCTAAGGCTGAACTAATGTATTCTCTCTATTATTATTATACTCCATACTTCAATCAATGCAATTACCCACATATTTTCATAAATTCTGACAATCATCTTACAAAAATTTCTATTAAGTTGGTCTAAATTTATCACTTGATTTTTAGTCATCAATAGTTTGACGCTAGAAGGAGGGCCATGAAAAATAGCCCACATTTAATTTAGTATCCAAAATCAGAGTTATAATCAGTTTATCCAAACAGAAACCGTGAGTCGCATCTCAACTTCCAAATCCCATTCCCGTACCAATCCAAATGATATAAGTCTTCCTTGAAATTCCCAAAAGGAAAACGATTCCATTGAGGACAGACCCCCAGCTCCCTGCCATGAGGGAGGCCATATAATGCCTCAAAAATATTGTGCATAAAATTAGAAAGAAAGCAAACCATTACCATCTCCATGGTTGAACTGAGGTAGAGTCCCTTACAAAGGAAAGAGATAGGCGACCTCCTGTCTAGAAGAGCTTACACTTTTCTAGGGAAGAATCTTCTAAGAGCAAGACACATGAAGTGAGGACCTCCCATCTAGGGAAAAATGACCAAAAAGAAAGTCTAGAGGTGTCTTTGATAGGCTGGGCACACAACACTCCTTTCCATCTAGAAAAGAATGCCTAATCTCGATCAAAACAACTCGACTAAAGAAATAAATGGTGAACATGAATTGAGCCTCTCAAGGGAACGAATAACTGACCTTGAAGTAAGGCACGAAGGATGGAGTAAGAGACCCAATCGATTATCTTCACAAGTACACGTAATGGATGGAACTGCAGGGAGCTTTCCCTTTAACCCTAGAAAAAAAGCATAGAAGTGGTTTCGAAAATTGCCCAAAAAGTCTCAAAACATGGACCGACTGGCTACAACTTTCTTAGCTCAGTTCATGGGCTCCAGAGCCAAAACCATGTCCAAAGAGCGATTGGTGAGCATAAATTAAGGATGGAGCGAGTCTTTAAAAAGTTATCATAACAGGTTCAACAAACAAATCATGGAAGTAGAGAAAATTTTAGATAATGCTGCCCTGATACCTTGTTTGAACTAAGACCTAGATCAAGGTTGTGGTGGTCCGTACACAAGGATGAACGCAAAACTTACCATGAATTTCGAAATTGAGCTGAGAAGCACATAGAAATAATAGAAGCAACCTCAGATCAAGATGAAAGAAGGATGAAATTGAGTAACATAGCTTGACCAAAGGATAAGAGGTCAAACAAGATACATATGCCAGAAAGGAAAAAAGGAAAGAAGAGAATTTAAGGAACCTCGCCCATATCCTGAAAAATTCTAAGAATACCATCATCTCAATAGAACCTTGAGGGAGTTTTTATTCAGGTAGCAGACGTCCTTAAAAAGGAATTTGATGGGTCCCAATAAAGACAAGTATTTTCGATACATAGGTCACATGACACAACACCGACGAATGTCAAAATCTCAAAATTAAAGCGATGCCTTATTAATCACCATATCGGTACCTGTGATTAAGGTCCATCAAACACTTGTGGACGATGAGAATTTTGACAACATACTATATTCTAAGACCCTAGAACGGATGGAAATCTTAGAGAGATATCTGTATCTTTTTGCCAGATGACTGTAAGGTTTCATAGGCAACCCGATCAACGTATGAGGGCAGATCATCGTGATCTTTGAACTAAAAAATCTTTCTTACCAACAAGGACTATTGTCGACTTTGTAGTAGTTGACCTGCGATTCAGTTTCAACGCAATCCTAAGGCGACATATCTTGCACAAAATAAAGGTAGCCACTTCGATTTACTACTATTACATGAAGTTTTCCACTCTTAGAGGTATCAGAGCAGTATGAGGCGATTGGGCTAAGTCTAGTTCTTGCAATAATGACCTATTCCAAATATGAGGTGACATGCTCAGAGGTATGCGAATGGATCAAGCTCAAAAAGCTAAGTTGAAGAAACCTATATCGGCCGACCTAACCAAGATAAGTATAACAGATAGACATCACAAAAGGCTAGAAGATGACCATTTGTTCTTTGATGAAGTAGAGGCATACCATTACCCATGTATGAGTGTCCAGTGACCACTTTACCTATCGCTGGAATGATGATTCATAAAACACTAGTCGACACGGGAAGTGCCCTCAACATACTTTATGTGAATATCCTCAATTAGATAGAAATCCCGCATTTCACTCAACGTTATTCTAGTCTGCTGTTGGGATTGAATGGTACTCTTACTATGCCTAAAGGAAAAATCAAACTCTCAGTAGAGGCATGAGTGTCCCTCAAAGAACTAAAATCACAGTCGAGTTTATAGTTTTAGACTCTTCCTCAATGCACGACTCCATTATGGGACAATCGTTACTCTTGAACTTTAGAGCAATCGTATCAATGTATCATTACCCAATCAAGTTCCCAACACCTTGTAGGATAGGAGAAATCAAGAGTAATAAAGCAACTACTGAAAAATGTCGCATTGTGCATTGTCTTAATGAGGGGAGACCCAAACGACTTCTCCAATATGCAGTATACATGTCATACATTGCAGAGTTCGGCCTCGATGCACTAGATCTTAGGATAAATGTTAGCGATACAGGAGTAAAACCTATAGAAGAATTGGATAAAATCCAGGTCGGCTCAGATCAATCCTCAAAAGAACTTAGAATTGGCTATGAACTACAACGACCATTAAGATCCCAGTTAGTGAAGTTTCTCCAACAGAATCTAGATGTGTTTTCCTAGAGTCATGAGGGCATGGAATGAATCGACCCAAGATTGCTTGCCATAGGCTTAATGTCGTTCCTTTAGTTTGGCTAAAGCAGCAAAGATGCTAATTGCTCAATCCAGAAAGATACGAAGCTTTACATAAAGAAGTTGAGAAGCTACTCAACAATGGATTCATTCAGAAGTAATTTATTTTAAATGGATTTTCCAATCCAGTGCTAGTCAAGAAGAATAATGGAGATTGGAGGGTCTATATAGATTTATCGACCTTAACAAAGCTTGCTCAAAGGATAGTTTTCCTCTCTCAAGGATAGATAAAATGATTGATGCCATTGGGGCAGACATGAGTAGCTTAGTATCATGGATGTCTACTTAGGATACAACCAGATTTTGATGTATAAACTTCACCAAGAGCACACCCCGTTCATCACCAACTATGGTCTTTACTGTTATAAGATGATTTTCTTCGATCTCAAAAATGCCGGAGCAATATACCAACACCTTGTCAACACCATGTTTGCAAAATAAATTGGTAAAACCACGGAAGTCTACCTTGATGACATGCTCATTAATAGCACGGCCATCAAGGACCACATTCGACATATGTCAGAAACGTTCGAGATCCTCAGGGAATATAAGACGAAGCTCAACCAACATAAATTTTAAGTTATACCGATAAGGCAAGTTTTGCATAAATTTGACACCTCGAGTCGGATGGTCGAATGGATAGTTGAACTAGGACAGTTCGACATACTCTCCAAACCATGGATGATCGTTGTCTAGAGGTTCAACTTCTACCCACATTGTGAAATATATCACTTCATGAATCTTATATTGGATCTTTTCCTAGGCACTGGTCCCGAAATGTCAATTTCCCACTTGGCAAAGGTTTAGGGGCCACAGCTGGTTACCAACTCTTGTACATGGTCGTGGAATAGCTACAAACGTTTGACATTTCTCACATTTCCCATCAACGTTCATTGCATCGTTTTTCATGGTAGGCCAATGATATCCTTGTTTTAATGATTTTTGCGCTAAGGAATTTCCACTAGAGTGATTACCACATTCGCTTTCGTGGATTTCTATCATTACATATGAAACGTCGTCTTCACTTATGCACCTAAGCATAGAGAATGTGTGCCCTATCTTGAATAAGATGTCACCTTGCAGTGTGTATCTGACAACTATTATTCATAATTTTTGTGCTGCTTTTTTATCATCAGAAAGTATTTTGTCTTTCAAATAGGAAACAATGTCTTGCATCTACGAAGTTTTATCCTAAATCTATAAGTCTCTTCTATTTTTTGGCTAATTGATGGTTTTGGTAGTAATTCTATGAGAATTGTTTTAAATATCTCCACATTTTTTGAATTCGCCACCTTGATAAGGGCATCTGCATGCTCATTTTCTTCTCTAAGGATTTGGATGAGTTCAAACTCGTCGAAGTATTGAAGTAATTTATGGCTTCTGTGAGATATACATCCATTCTTTTATCCTTGGCTATGAACGTCCACTTTATTTGATTTACCACTAAGTTGCTTTTTATTTCAATATTTTGAGACTACATTCAGCCTTAGATCTGCCAATAGTGCTTCCTATTCGGCTACATTATTGGTTGCCATAAAAGCAAATCTGCTCCCTTCCGAGCTTGTCAATATTATGCCTGCTCTAGAGCCACTATATCCCAATGATCCATCCACAAAAAAACTTCTATGTTCTCTGTTTGAGCTTTTTCCCAAGAATTGGAACATCGATAGTTCTACGATAAAATCAGCTAATGCATCTGCTTTGATTGCAAATCGTCATTTATAGCTTATCTTAAATTGCCGACTTTATTACCCATTTCATTAGTCTCTCTAACGCATCAGGCTATTGTAGTATAATTTTTTGAGTGAAAAATTTGTTAGTACTTAAATACTATAGCTGTGGAAATAGGCTCACAGTTTTCGCAACGTCGTAACTAAGGCAAGGGCAAGCTTTTCAATATCCGAATATCTTGCCTTTGTTTCTTGCAATGCTTTACTTACACAGTAGATTGGCAAATGTTGCTGTTCTTCCCCTTTTAGCATGACAGAGCTGACTGCTTCCTTGAATACTACTAAATATAGCTATTTCTTTTCCCCATTTTTAATTTTAGCTAATAGGGGTGCTCTTCCTAGTTGATCTTTTAGGACTTGTAATTTCAGTTCACATTTACTGCTCCAATCAAACTTTTTCCTCATTTTAATACTTGAAAGAAAGTGGAACATTTATCCATTGCTCAAGATACAAACTTACTGAGTGTGGCGACCTTTCCTGTTAGCCTTTACATTTCTTTAGGTTTAGATGGGAATTGCATTTTATGAAGGCTTAAATTTTGTCTGGGTTTGCTTCAACACCTTGCCGATTGACCATATATCCAAAGAGCTTTCCAGATTTGATTCCAAAACCACATTTTAACGGATTGAGTTTCATTTTGTATTTTCGTAATATATTGAAAGCCTATTCCAAGTGTTTTCAAGTGGTCTCTAGCCTGAATGCTTTTTACAAGTATATCAATGTATACCTCCATTGTTTATAGCAGTATAGTCTCTGACCTAACAAGTGGTCCATATTTTTTAGCCTAAATGCCATTACTTTATAGTAGTATAGTCTTTGACCTGTCACAAATGTAGTATGGTCCTCGTCAGACCCATATATAGGGATTTGGTTGTATCTCAAATATGTATCCACGAGACTTAACGGTTTGTGTCTCACAATAACATCCACTGGTCAATTCTGGGAAGCGAAAAGCTATCTTTTAGACAAGCTTTATTCAAATCCTTAAAGTCTTGGTAGGTTCGCCATTTTCCATTGCTCTTTGGTACTAAGATCGAATTATATACCTAGTCTAAGTATCGAACTTCGTGAATAAAGCCATCTCCAATAGCTTATCTACCTCGCTTTTTAGTGCCTCATATTTTTCGATGCTCATTAGCCGGTGCCTTTGTATCTTAGGCTTGATCTTAGGATCGAGCTTCAAGGCATGAGATATAACTTTAGGATTGATTCTTATCATGTCCGCATGCTTCCAAGAGGTCATCTAGATTCGTGGCTAGGAAGTTTTTCAGCAAGTCTTTCTCTCTGGAGCCTTGTTTTCAAATCCAGCAGGGGGTTGTAAAACGTTCCTTG
>CAIGRN010088808.1:0-12618 GCA_903798345.1 Fraxinus anomala | reverse complement strand
ATTTAAAAGATTATATTTAAAATTTCAAATCTCAGACTTTTTAAAATTTTATTTATAAATAAATAAATTAAATATATTACTATCATAATTCCATATAATTTGGCCACAAATTTCATATAATTGGTAACAAATCATAATTTTCCTATGTCACAAATTATTTTACGATCACAATTTAAAAATTTTATAGGTCACAATTTGTTTATCAATCACAAATGAAAAATTTATACATCACAATTTATTCATCGATCACGAATTTATCAAATTAATAAGTCACATATTATTTTTTAGGTCACATATTATTTATTAATCACAAAATATCCAATTTATTGGGCACAATATCAATTTATCGGTCACAAATCACAACCGTTAAAGTCACAATTCAAATTTTTAGATCACATATTATTTATTGGCCACAATCTCAAATAATTGATCACAAACATCCCCACCCACGTGCAACCAACGCACCACCATCATGACTACCACTAACATCAGCAACCCTCACCACCACCACAATCCTCACCGCCACCGCTACCGCTAGCAACTCCACCTACACCATCAACAAAAATCAACCCAAACCCTTAACACCACCAAAATATGGAAACCATTACCACCACTCCAACAAGAAAAATCAAAACCAACACCTCACCACCACAACCAGATCCACCACCACCACCACCACCACCTGTAACACCACCGTCACAACTTATACCACCACCACTGCGACCCATCACCGCACCAACATCATAGTAGCACCAATAACTAGCAAAATGTCTCCCCACTGCCAAGGTCCCTGGAGACCCTATCACCACCATCCTCACCGTCGTCGTCGTAGCCAGACCCGCTACCGCCGCTAGTACCTCCATCTGCACAACCAACAAAAACCCCCCAACAACTCCAAAACAACCCCAAACCACCACTACTACCAACACAAGAACCACCAATCCACAACCATATTCGCCACCACCACCATCACCATCACAGCCGGCACCACAACTACTGTCTCCTCTATCTTCATCTCTATCACACCGCAACCACCAATCCCACTAAAAAATTTCCAAACCGCCCCCAGCACCACGATCTCCACAAATCACACAAATCCACCACACTGCAATAGCCTCCACAAGTCCACCAGATCGCAATCGTGTTGCCGCCACCATCACCACCGAACTGAAGCACCAGCAGCTACGAAGTTGCTCTGCGATGTTCACATCGCCACGTTGCGACAGCGCGGCGCAACGCAGCAACGATCACATGTGTCTCTAGCAACGAGTGCTCCTCGACAACAATAACGACAGTTGCGGCTTCATTGTTCCTTCTTTCTCTATAATGCACTCTTTCTCAATTTCTCTGAGAGGAGAAGGGAGACGAGAGAGAGAGAGAGATTTTAGGGTTTGGATGGGTACATAGGGTAGGGGGTGTATATAAATTAATTTATAATAATATTATTAATAATAAAATATTAATTTATAATAATTAAATGAATATATGATTTTTGTATAATGAAACTTTTAACCTCATTTTTGAATATTGATTTTGAAAAGTAGGATTTTGTGTAATTTTCCCTTTACCTTAAACATGAAGATCGGTATATCTGGTGAATTTGGAATTGGATGTTGGAGCAAAATCGAATTAGGAAAAAAAAATTATGATTTAAAAAAAAAAATATTCAAGCACGTTGTAAAATCTCAAATTTTCGTCATTTTTTATAAGTAATTATATGATCAAGATGATCCAAATTATCATAAATATAATTATAATAATAATATCATTTAAAATGTAATTGACATTGAATTGTTAACAATCATCTTTGACTTGTTATTTTGAACTCGTCTTTCAAGAAATTTTCACTAAAAATAGGAATTATGAATTTATACCATGAATACTTTGAAATGGTACTAAGAACCTAGCCCTGACCAGTGAAAAATCAAAACTGAAAAATAAGCGAAAGAAGTTACACTAAAGTGAGAATTAAATAATCGAATTACATAACATGTGAATTTTAAATAAAATTTGACATGGTATGTCACTTTGTAATTTAGAAAATCTAACACAATAGAAATCGACAATATCAACTAAAATATAAATTTAAAGGTTGTTATAAGCGCCACGTGAGTTTAGCTAAAGATTTCTATAATTAAAAGTCAAATTATAAAGCATATGACCTTTTAATCAAAAAGCGATATAACATGTTATTTTTTAATGTAGAATCTTAATTTACATCCAATGTACATAAAAAGATAAAGTAAAAGTAAGATTTAAATATAAGTTTAAAAGGTTCTTACTAAATATAATATTCTTTTTAAAATGATAAAAGTAAGATTTAAATTACATAGTTTCTAGTCTTTTAATTAAAAAGTGTCTTCATGTCAATTTAGGGATAATTGCAGTAAAAGTTTCAAATCTTTGAAACATTAGTAAACTTTACTCAAATTTTTGATTTGTTGCAACCGTCACTCATAACCTTTCCAACCATTGCATGTGAGGCATTTTGGATGGTTTCCATCCATTTTTCCATCAGTTGATCTAAACAATTAATTTTGACCAATTTTAATAAGAACAAAATGGTAACTTTGCATTTTATATTTTTTCAAATATTATTAATAATTAAATAACAATTAAACTAAAAAGAAAAAAGAAAATATGCCCCACCCACCCACACCTCCACGCCATCTTTACCTTCAACTCCGGCCAGCCATCACCCAAACCGTCGGACATACATACCACTAGAAAGCATTCATCACCATCTACAACTTTCACCCAGCGCCCTGCCTCGAACCCACCTGAACTTGACGAAAAATTGAGCCACAACAGTCTGCTCAAGTCCCAAAAAAGGTCGAAATCTCCAATTCCGGCAACACCCATCTCATGACCAACATTTCAGGTAATTATACACATCAAGGAGGCCATATCCATGGTCATCAATCATCCTTAAACGCACAGAAACAAAACCAGCAAACTACATCTTCGAACAATCACTGCACGACTTTCAAATGGCTTTTCCAACACCGGTGGCGCGACCCATGATCGCAGACAACCACCACAAGCACCTACTCTTCATGGTGTGTCCAATGAACATATGAGTCTTCTCCAATTTGACTTAAATAGATATCTAGAGAGGATGTCGGCACAGGGGAGAATGCTGGCCGTTTTTCTTTTTCTTTTTTAAATTTTTTATTCAATTATCTAATTATTTTAATAGATATTTACCATTTTGCTCCCTTTTAATTGATTAAAAATATGGTCAAAAATAATTTTTTGGGCCAACTGACAAAAATAGATGGAGACATCCAAAAGGGCCTCACATGCAATGGTTAAAAATGTTAGGAGTGACGGCTGCGACAAATCAAATATTTGAAAAAAGTCTGCTAATATTTCAAAGATTTGAAACTTTTGCTACAATTATCCCTGTCAATTTATAATGAGTTTTGCTACTCTTACCGAGCCCCCTTGACCGGCCCCTCACAATATCAAAATAATAGTAACATCATATTAGTTTAAGAAGTTATTATATGCACACTATATAATAATCTTAGCCAAAGATTTCTATTCGGACGTATATTCTTTTAATTAAAAAGAGACCTAACACGTAACTTTCAATTCCAACTAAAAAACTTGGGTCCGTTTGATAGAAAAATATAGAAAGGAATTTTAATTCCATGTTAGTTGGAAAATAAAAACACACTAAATCCATAGGAATTCGTTTTCCATGAAAATAAAGAAAATGCAGCTTAAAGTTGTTATAATTTGGAATTCGATTTCCATTTTCACGTTGCAATGAAACGATCAAAGTAAAATTCGTTTTTTTTGAATGTGACATGTTTAATTAAATTCATTGCAATCAAACAGGGCCTTAGTTATTTTAATATTTGTGATATTGCTTCATTTGCCCACATAATAGATAGAGGCATTGATTTTATCCACATCTACAAAAAATACAAACATTAATATGTTATTATCAAATTAAAACAGTCATATTAGACAATGCGTGACCTTTTAATTAAAAAGTGGCACAACATGTCACTTTCAAACGGACAATCTTAATTCATATCCAACTAAAAAAAAGTGGAGATTTGGATCTGAATACCAGTTAAAAGATTTTTATGCACTTAAGAAAAAATGTTTTATTACAAAAATTGAAAATACATATTGTGTGACATTTTAATTAAAAAGTGACCGAACATATTATTTTATAATTGAGTACCTTATTTCATATCCAAGGCAAATAAAATGATACATCAATGGATGATCATCCTCAAATATTTTGTCGCATTCACGCAACTGCTCTAGTATTTCTCCAAATGGTGCATATAATTGAATGAAATATAAGGAACGCCATTAATCAATGGAGTTTGAATTACAGATTTTTTTTTCTTGCTGTTTTAATAATGAGCTGTTTTATGACACAAATCTATTTTAGCTCATGTTTATCTCTCATTCTTTCAAAATTATTTTTTCTACATACTCATTTTCAATTGCATATTTACACAATAAAATATTCTATACGTAAACAAAAAAAACTTTTTCTTACTTTTAACTATAGATTCTCAAAAAAATCACTATTTAAAATGATGTTTTCTAAAAAATAGTCACCAAACAGGGGCTAAGAATCATAAAGAACTTACACCACCTATTGAACAAATCTCTAGCTCGGAAGATACTAGACACCATGCTCCTACTTAAGTTACATTAAAATTTTCATTCTCATTCTTCTACTCATTTTCAACCATACATTCTTCAATAAAATAATATTTTTCATTATATCTATATCTATTCTTTTTTTTTTTAACCACACATTCTCCATCAACCTACTATTCCAAAATATACTATTTTAAAATAATGTGGCTCAAACACATTCATATATAAGGAATTGGAAGGGGAAAAAAAGCCATAGTTGAAGAAAAAGTTGTGCTTGCACATCAAATGAGGAAAACCATATCAGCGGAGAAAACATAGAAGCAACACAAAAAGAAGAGCCTGAAAAATGGATTATAGTATTGTAGATTGTCTTTGCTTTAATCGGGTGGATGTTATATTTAACAATAATTTTCTTCCCTTTGCAAAGTGTTACAACATGTCACTTTCTAATGCAAAATCTTAATTCATATTCATATTTACATTTTCACAAACACCATGCATCTTTGGTTGATTCATAATCGAATTTTCATATATATATATTAACTGATAAGTGCATTTTGTATGCTTATCTTGGCTTTTATTCTTATTCATTTATATATAATTAAGGGAATATATACTTCATTTGTGTAAATTATGTTAATTGTAGGAAATTTCCAACTTGGATACTATTTATATGAAAAGAGTCTTTGTAGAGCTTAATTGGAGTTGATTTGAAGAAATTGAAGATTAACTAGATGCAAGAGATCAATTGAAAGTATTAATGGAGCATTCGGTAAAAATTCATAAGTTTCGAGAATTAAATTCTACATTTGAAAAGTTTGAGACTAAATCGCAAACTCCAAAACTTGTCTCGAGTCAACTATTATTACTTTGGAATGAAGTTGACTTAATTGCAAACATTACAAGATGAAGAAAAAAAGCCACATGAGAAAAGTAGTTTAATTGAAAAAATGAATTGTTTTCTTTTATTTATTAAACTCTTTGGTAGAAATCAATTTGAACTCTTTGGTGGAAATCAAGTTGAACAGGATTTTACATAAATTGTGTTCTAAAAATACATACCTTAGTCCAACAATTAAAGGAAACTTGTAGAATTTCATTAGACACATATATTCAAGCCAAAGTTTGAGGGATTTATTGTACATATATTATTCAAGTCAAAAGAAGAAAAAAAAATCAAAAAATCAATAAAGGAGTTAGGGTTTCAATATTTCACAAGAAAAAGTGAAATCTTAGTTCAAGATCTTCATCTTTTTCTCATTTTTCCATAATACCCTATGATGTACTTTAATTCTTTTTGTTTTATTATCTCATGATGTGTAAAGTATTTAGTTAGGATAAATTATTGTAACCTAGTTTTGAACCTTAATTCTAACTAAAAAGTTTTAAATCTCAATTAATTTTATGAATTGGTTACTTCTATTCTTAATTTTTGGATTAATTGGCCACTAATTCATTAATTTCGTGAGCAATAATTACGTAAAGATGCAGATTATTTGTATAGACTACGTAGTAAAAATTGATAATTTAGTATAAAATGTAAAGATAATTATGCTAGTTATTGCGATCGTTAAATGAATTCTTAGAACAATAATTATGTTTATCTAAAATTGATTTACATAAAAATATGAAATTGTCATAGTTAAATAGATTCAATGAAAACTCAAAAGGAGTAAATTGAATACATCTTAAGAATACGATCAGGTAAATATAATCAATTTTATAAAACTTGATAATTGATATTAAGGGGATAGCTATGGTAAAATCATGAATCTTAACACTTAAACTATCATATAAAAAAAATCTCTTTTATTTTAGTATATTTAAAATAGAAAATAAAAAAATAACTATTTTGTTTATTTTCGATCAAATTGAAGTTAAGAATAATTGAATCAATTGTTACGATTTGTATACTTGCGAGATATAAAAATCGATAACAAATTTTTGGCACTATTGCCCGTAACTATATTCATTTAATATATTTTTTAATTATTTCTTACTTTTGTTTGAATTTTTTTAAATTGATCTATTTATTTTTCTTTGTTACTTTGATTGAGAACGAAAATAAGTAAGAGAGCAATTATTGACCCCAATTTAGATGATGTTGACATGTTCTTTGGAGAATCCTCTTCAGACAAGAATTAAAAAATGGAGATATAATCAATCTATTATATTTGATAAGAATGACTTTGATTGTGAATGTTTTTGTGCATTGCATCATATAAAAAAGTGATTGTTATTGGCCACTCCAGAGGAAGTAAGAAAAGTTAACTGAATATTTATTCCTTATTAAATAAACAAACAAACAAATAAATAATTATTTCTTTCTTTTCTTTTTCCTTTCTTTTTCTTCCTTATTCCTTTTTTTTTAAATCTTATTTTTTTAATTTTAATTTTTAGTTTTTAGATCATAACTAGTTTACAATCACCATTCCTAATTAAATTAACATATATTCGCATGTGAATTTATTGATAATTATTATTTTTGTTTGTTTTCAGACATAATGGAAATATTTTACAAAACAAGTAAGGTAAGATATTAAAGGAAGATCGAAGACGAAGTGCTTAACGAGAAACATCATATATACGACGAGTATTTCTAATTATTCTTTAAGCCGATTTTGTGCACACATGAGGACAATGTGTATTTTAAGTTTGGGGGGGTGTAGATTAGTTAGTAAGTTTTGCTTGATTATATGATATTTTTGAAAAAAAAATTGAAAAAGTTGATTTTTTTTAAAAATCTATATATATTCATTTTATGTGTGTTTGTGTGAGTTACAAAGTCTTGCCGAATCTTGCCGACTAATTGAAAATTTTGAAATTGTTTATGTTTCATCAATTTTGAATAGGTGATGATATTTTTTACTAATTCGATACTTATTTATATGAGATCGTATTATATTGAGTACAATAGTCATGATAATTATTATGTATTTTTGTATTGATTATATTGATAGAATATGTGGAATGAACTTAGGTCTTTGTAAACCAAGATCATAATATATAGCACAACCACTTAACCTATTGAAAGGATAAGTTTGGGTGTGGTGGATCCGTTGTTGGAAGCTATTTGGATATGTGTTGATTCCATACATGCTGAATATTTGGGTGGAATGTTTTTGTCTAACAAGTAGAGACTACGTGGTAACCATCTACTAAGGGTTTGATCTTAATTATTTATCCAAAAAAAATAAATGGCATTGGTGGCACGTAGGAAAAAGTTACCTACATTGTTCTATGAAGTTAGTTTTGAGTAATCTAGTCCTATTCATCACCAATGTTTAGGAGATGATCAACCGGGAAAGAAGGTTGCCAACAATGTGGAGTGAAAACTATTTTCAAAAATCAAATAAAAGATCTCAAAAACAGAAGAAGGAACATGATAAAAAAATACATCAAAGTGTGTTGAGGCAGTGACAAAACAACTATAAGTATTGCTGTCCAGCTAAGCCTTGGATATTTAATCTGGAGTTTAGATTTTTGGTGGGGGTTATTATCCCAATTGAAACTTGGAGGTTGAGAGATTCAAGTTTAAGGAGAATCATCACGTATTAAGATAGCGACTTTCATTTGTGAAACCTAACTAAACTCGAGCGAGAAAGGAATAAAGAGTTGTGTAATCAACTTTAAAATATACACCATGGTGTGTGATTGAAAAACAAGTTTAGGGGTGCGTATCCCACAAGAGTGTAAGAAATATTTGACTATTAAGAGTCGGAAAATAACCAATTTAAAAATTCGTGATAATTTCATTGACTATGCGCGCGCGCGCACACACACACATTAATCAAGCATTGAAAAAGGAAATAATTAGTTTTAGTTGCATTATTTATGAAGTTTTTGTGAAGTATCAAACGATCTCAATACTTGAAGCGAGTTCGGCGAAGTTATCTGACTCATTTATATTTTTGTTTGTTTGCTTGTGTGTTTAGTAGATAGTCTTGCTTGGAACAAATAAGAGTTAAAGTTCGAGAGTATTTGACAAGTGTATTTTATGTGCTTATCTTGACTTCTATTCTTATTTATTTATATATAGTTGATGGAATGTCTACTTAATTTGTGTAATTATGTTAATTGTATGAAATTACCAACTTGGATACAATTTATATGAAAAGAGGCTATGTGGAGCTTAATTGGAGTTGATTTGGAGCGATTGAAGATTAACTGGATGCAAAAGATCAATTGGAAGTATTAATAGAGAATTCGGTAAAATTTCACAAGTTTCAAGAGTTAAATTCGACATTTGAAAAGTTGGGACTAAATTGCAAACTCCAAAACTTGTCTCGAGTCAACTACTATTACTTTGGAACGAAGATGACTTAAGTGCAAATATTACAAGACGGACGAATAAAGTCACATGAGAAAAGTAGTTCAATTTAAAAAATGGAATTGTTTCCTTTTATTTTCTAAACTCTTTTGTAGAAACCAATTTGAATTCTTTTGTAGAAATCAAGTTAAACAAGGATTTTTGCATAAATCTTGTGTTATAAGTACATACATTTGTCCAACAATTAAAGGAGGTTTGTAAGATTTCTTTAGACACATATATTTAAATCAAGGCTTGGGAGATTTATTGTACATCTATTATTCAAGCCAAGAGGAGGAAAAAAAAATTCAAGAAATGATCCAAGGAACTAGGGTTTCAATATTTTACAAGAAGAATGCGAAATCTTGATGTAAGATCTTCATTTTTTTTTCCTTTTTTCTTAAAAACTGGCGATGTACTTTAATTCCTTCTTCTTTTATTCTTCCATGATGTGTAATTAGGTATTTAGTTAGGATGAATTATTGTAACCTAATTTTGAACCTTAATTCTAATTAAAATTTTTTAAATCTCAATTAATTTTGTGAATTGGTTTTACTTCTATTCTTATTTCTTGGATTAATTGGCCACTATTTCATTGATTTCGAGAGCAATAATTGCTAGAGATGCGGATTATTTGTTTTAACCACGTAGTAAAAATTGATAGTTAAGCATAAAATGCAGAGATACTTGTACTAATTATTATAGTCGTTACATGAATTCTTAGAACAATAAATATGTTTAACTAAGATTAATTAATATAAAGATATCAAATTGAATTAGTTAAATAGATTAAATAAGACTCGAGAGGTGTAAATTGAATACATTAGAAGTATTCGATCAGGTAAACATAATCAATTGTATAAAACTTGATAATTGAGATTAAGGGATGGTAAAATTATGAATCTTAACACTTAAACCATCATATAAAAAATCACTTTTATTTTAGTATATTTAATAGAAAATTACAAAAAATATATATATATAACTATTTTATTTGTTTTCGATCAAATTGAAGTTATGAATTATTGAATCAAAATTAGATAGAGTTGTCGTGGAAACAATATGTGAACTCATAAATTCACTTTATTACTTGTTACGATCCGTACACTTGCAAGATATAAAAATCGACAAGATTAACTCCCCACCATTGATTCAAAGTTGAATTTTCATATATAATAACATAAACAAAAACCTTTTAAAATCTGAAATCCATAATAAGATTGCAGCAGATTTTGTAAAGTACATTGCGTTGGTAATTTACCTAAAGATTTAACTTTTAATGGAGACTGGAGAATAAAATTGGAATAGAAAATGAAATCATTACGGGAAATTTGAAAATTCTATCTTGAAAATTTATAAATTTGTAAATAAAAATCATAAAGAATAATTTTTTATTACTATAATATCTGAAAATAGGTAAGAAAATTTTGAATTTTGTCAAAATTGAAGAAGAATATGTTTGAATTGAATCAATTTTGGATTCGATTTGAATAAGAATAGCATTGTGGCGGTGATTTTCTGTAAGTTCGAAGAAGAACTGCTTATTATCGTAATTAATACAATTTTTAATTATGTCAACAGTATTTAAATTGGAAATTATAATGATTTTTCAAACATGTACTAATTTTGAGTGTATTTGATTAAATTGCTCAATTATTTTACCTTGATGCCTTCTTCGTTAGGGCCTAAAGACTCCATTATGAAGTAAATTATTTTTCTCCCTATCATAATGCACATTTTTAAATATTATTAAAAAAAATAAAATTTCAAACTCAAGTTCTTGAAACATAAAATGTAAAAATAATGACGTAATTTAAAACCTTCTAATTTGAACATATTTTGAATCGATATGTACATAGTCTATTATCTAAAGATAATTTGTATCAAACTATTCAATTGAAATAATTTTAAAATAATTCTATTATCTAAATGAACAGTTATTGAATCGATAGCACTTGTGAATTTACATTGAAACATGGTTGAAAATGAAATTTAAAATTGATTGCATGTTCTCCGATAATTTATATTGAAATATGGTTGAAAATGAAATTTAAAATTGATTGCATGTTCTCCGATATGATCTGTTCAAGAAAGGATCATACGTTTGGGAGTAAGTATTTGTTTGTAGTATTGTCATTACACAATTCACGTGTAAAACTTCACATCACATTTGGGATAATTTTTTTTCACACATTAACTCGACTTTAAATTTTTTTAAATAATCAATCCAAATTACACAACACATTTATGCATACATTATGCTCCCATTAAAATTATAATTCATTTTTTCCCCTTCTTATCAATCATACATTTTTCAGTAAAATAATATTACACGTAAATTTAAAAGTTTTTTTTTTTCAATCATAAATTATTTTAAAAAATACTTTTTAAAAATTATAATCTCAAATAATGATAAATAATAAGAACCAAACGTGAGCTATGAGTGTTCTTTGTAGTTTTCTCTTGCATTTCAGAGTGTTGTCTGAGGTGTTGAGTTTCAAGAAACATGTATGAAAAGGAGTTTAGGATAGGTTGCGAATATGGGCGTTGTATAGTTAGTTAAAATTCTATCATGGTGGGTGTTAGAATTTAATTCATTTGTTGTCTTTATAAGTGATCTTGTTACAGAATGTCAAATGGAGAGTTTGTATATTTAAATAAGTCTTGGCAAGTTCTATGTCCAAAATCATTGAATCAAGTTGTCATTAAGGTAGTATTGGCCGGTACTAATAATAGGTTTAGTATGGCATTAAATATCATAAAAGTTGAATAAATCTGCTTGTCTATTGCTCAAGGACTGCTAAGGAAGGCGCTCGAGTGCAATTCCCAGAGTGAATCCGCCTTTGGGACGCCTAAAGGTGCTCGATCATCTTTTAATTCCAGATGTATATTTGAATTTAATTCATTTTTTGTGTTTGTAAATGATTTTGTCATTGAATGTCGAAGAGGGATTTTGTTAGGTCTAGGTCTTGGCAAGTTCTATGTCCAAAATCATTAAATCGATGGATAGTATTGATGGGTGTTAATAGTTAATTTAGTATGGCATCAAATATTATGTAAGTGAAATATATCTGCTTGTCTATCGCTTAATGATTTCATAGAAAGGCACTCGAGTTCAATTTCCAGAGTGAAACTGCTCTTGGGGTGCAGAAGGGTGTTCAAGCGCCCGTTCGTTCTAGGTGACTGGCCTAACTTTGGAACACCCCAAACCACCTAAAACTATGAAACACGTTTTATATACAATAAAAAAAAATGATGTTTTGTATTTGTTGAAGATAAAGGAAAAGTTAGATAAGATCAAAAGAGTTTTGTACCACCGTGCTTCTTAAATTCTCTTCAGTGTTCACAAATAAAAATCACCAGAAAATCCTTTGCCATATAGTTTTCAGAGTTTTGATGAAGGTGAGAGATGATTGGAGTTCCAATTAAAGAATAACGAGTTCGTTCTTGTAGATTCACTAGGGAAAAGAGGTTGAGAAGTTCTTGAACATGTGCTGAAATGTACGATTGAGGAGTTCTTTGTGTAATTATGGATTGGGGGTCATAGTCTATTAAGATTTAATTGTACCTGGATCACATGTATTCTAGTTAAATAAACATATTGAATATTTTCACTTTGTTTTTTATTAATTTTTGTTAATTATTCATGAACTGTATTTTTGGTTAAAAGGTTT
>CAIGRN010088805.1:0-10711 GCA_903798345.1 Fraxinus anomala | reverse complement strand
TTTTTTTTTTTTTTTTTCCGAACCAATGGTTAAAAAAAAAAAGGAAGAAGAAGAAGAAGAAGTCCAATGCTAACTTTAGTGTTTTCCAAGAAATCAATACCAACCATACTGTAGGAGATCTTTTCATCACATCAAGCAAGTATTGCTAAATGAATAAAACATGTAATTTTCAAGAAATCTATAAGCCGCCATCGCGTATGAGGTCTTTTCCTTAACATCAAGTGTGTTGTGGCAAAATCCCTTACAAATTGACACACTAACAAACAATCACAATAAACAACACTAATGAAAATTATTAAAACTTTATATTACATTTGATATGTTGACAACATTAAGAAAGTACTTTTTACACATTAAGATTGCATATTGCATATTTATTTCAAATATAATATCTATAACATGGCACTTTACCAAAAGAAAGTAGTTGTGCGAACTTCACAATGTAGAGATAGAGAATACAAATTTTAACGTAAATATCTGTACATAAACTTTGCACTTCGCATTTATAATCTTCCGCTTTTACATCGATTCAACTATTCTTGTGCATGAAGAATCCGACGATATTCACCAAGAGCCCACATTGGGAAGATATTCCGGTATGATGAATAGTTCAGAGTGCAATTCTTCATGAATGCTCCTGTAATTTCCTGCAGTCCACAGTCCATTAGTTAGATTAGACAAGAAAAAAGACCTCACAACGGCCTTTTGTTTTTGTAAATTTGTTATGATTATTTATTTCGGACATTTTTTTAAGGTATAACAATATTTTACCTGTTGAGGAAAGTCACCATCTTCCATTTGTGAATTTACTAGCAGTTTTATTCCACGATGTATAGGCTCGGGATCAATCTCGACCTGATCTCAAGGAGGATAATATTCAGTACAAATATGTAATCTATATCCTTACACAAACACAGAAAATTATGCAGCTAAACTGCTGTTGGTAAAAATAAATATGCAAATATCTATATTCTCATCGATGTTTTTTTCCGTATTCCATCTCGGGAGTTATTCCGAAGCGATTTGGGACACGCTCTCTCTGTATACACCCTCGTGTAAAACACGGGCACAGAAGCGGGTCAAACAGATGTAAATATCCAACAACTCTAATGAGATACGGAAATATTTACAAATGGAAGGCGAGATACCCAACGATGAACTTCAATCTTTCAGACAGAAAGAGGGAAAAATACTTTAAATGTAACAGATTAGTATGTTAACCTATGATGATAACTTTGTATCAAAAGTTAATTTCCAACAAAATACATTCAATTACCAACCTGCCCAGCTTTGATGAGAGACAACAGAGCCCATGAGGTTTGCACCAAATTTGACCGATTACCTTGAAGATTAGTATATACCTACGGCAAGAACAGAAGATTAAGTGACATGCAAGAACATTTTTAATGCTCTTTTAGAGACATCCTACATATCATTTAAGAGGGAAAAAATTTTCAAAACCTTGTTCGAGCTTGAAAGGTAACTTTCACCCCATCCACCATCCGGTAATTGCTTCGAAAGCAAAAATTCACATGCTTTCTGTAGTGTGGGAGAATTACGATAATTTTTCCCACAAGCTACCAAGCCCTCTACTGCAAACCACGTGCCATACGTAAAGCATATTCCCCAACAACCATCCCTAGATAGAAAAAGGAATTTTCAAATTAAATTTCTGTTGTTTATTTTATTGCTGAAATATAACTTTTCATTTGCCAAATAGCATACCATGAACCATCGGGATTTTGAGTAGCTTCGATATATTGTATTCCTCTTGAGATACAACTTTCTATTTCCTTTCTTCTGTGTTCTGGATGTAACTTCTTAAAGAACTCTAAACCTTGGATTGCTGATGATGTGCACTCTACATAACTGGTTTAAATATTGTTTCAATCGTCTACTAGAGCATAAGAAATGATAAATACAACTATAATACAAATTTTGTAATAATCTTACTCTCGCTCTATAAGAACATCTTCGAAAAACTCTGTAGGGTTGAGCTTCTGAAACACACAAATTAATAGTTTCTTTATTATATCTAGAAATATGGTATGCAAACTAAAAGATTCGAAGAATGGCATTCTATGGCTGAAAAACAAAAAAGAATTAAACGAGTTACCTCCAACCATCGATATGCTCTCTGAGGCTCCCATGCTGGAAAACCGCCACCAGCACTCTACATTAAAGTTTCAAAAATATTATATTAGCCACATTAGACATTTTTACTAGCGAAAATTTTCTTAGTTTGAGGGTGATTGTAACAAGAAGAATACACTTTGTGTTAATTGTTGTGGTTTGACCCAAATTCTAGTAGGTATTGGAATCTAATTGAAGTGATTTTGAAGAGATCAAAATTATGGATTGAAGGAAAAAGTCGTCGCATTTTTGCTAGCCTGGCATTAGCTAGACGCCCGAGCCAGCCCGATAGAAAACAACCCGAGGCTTGGTCGCTCTCCTGGTTGGTTATAGTAGATTTCTTCTCATCTGCCGGTGGTTTTTTCCCTTATTGGGTTTCCCCGTGAATCTTGGTATTTATTTTTTTCTTATTTATTTCATCATCGTCATTATCTTGCGATTCAAATTCATAAGATTAATGCTTCAAGACTAGATTTAAGCTAATCTATACCTGAAGGGACAAAATGACATTTACAGCATCATATAAACGCTCTGTTTCAATTTCTGCTCCAACTAGTTCTGTAGGCATTCGAGAGAATAAGAGTGCGGCCTGTCATAAAAAAGAAAATAAATATTTGAGAACTGAATGATTTCCAGCAGTTTTTGTTGTGTGTAAATCTGATCAAGAAGACATATATATTTAATTACCTTAAGTCCTTCGGCTGTGCAATCTGAGACTTGCCAACCATGATCTTGCATAGAAAATGTCCAAGAGCCTTTAGAAGTGTGCCGATACATTTTACTAAATTCTCCAGATGGATTTGCTTGGACCTTGAGGCACAAGAAAACACCAGATTAGTTACTACCCCATCCAACAAAATACTTGTACTCAAAACTGTCCATTACTCAAATTAACTTTTGTTTCAAATTCTTATTTCGTGCAATTTACTTAATTTGATACGTAAGAGTATAAACTTTCTACAAAAGTACCATCATTTGAAAGCTTATAATGTCAAAGATATAGATAAATATTCAGGAAAATGGAAATCTGACTTTGTATAAGAAAGGTAGCAATAAAAATGTGATAAATAAGTATTCTTGTTTTGCTTTAGTAATTGAAATCAACCTGTGAGGCTTTCACAAAATCGTGTGCTTTCATAAGGGTCGGCCCGTACTCTTCAGCTAGATTGGATGATGATATGGCTTGAATAGCAACAGCTGCATCCCACGTTTGACAACCAAAACTCTGCATAAAAAGAATTAACTTTAGATTTACACATGCAACTCAAATGAATGTAATTAATTAACCAGTTCTCCATAATTTCTGTTTAAATCTTGTTGCAAGATTATGGCTAGTAGCATACCACGTGTTTCGGTTCATGCCTACCTATTTGAAGCAATATGGCAAGTCTGTTCCTTAGAACTTATCAGGACACTGGAAAATTATTTGATGAAAGAAAATAACCTGCATTTTCAGGCCATCTTCGGCGACCCAGAAGTAGTCAGGTATACGAGCTAGATGCCTTTTGTATGCTTCGGAATTAGGATCTTCCACCCAACAGGCAATAAGACATAACACCTTCAAAAATATGAGGTTCTTATTATTCCATTATGTGATATAGGCTTTGAATTATTCTTACGGTTGTGCTACATGTATATCCCAACTTACAAATTGGTTTATCGATAGATGATACTGCGAGATTTGATTGGGTTAAAATCTCATCAACCAAATAATAATAATAAAAAACTCCCCCATTTTCTTCTTGACACCCCATCAATCCGTAAAAGATTATATAAATGGTGATGTACAACAAGCATTTTCCTTAACACAGTTTCCTAATGGAATCATTACCTTCTCTACACATCCAATGCAAAGGTATCTGCTGTTCATGTCCTCATAATGAACATGCTCCATTGCAACTTTTAAAGCCTTCTCTCTCAGTTTAGAAAACGGCCATCGAGTTAGCACTGGCTCGGCAAAATGATGGAGGAATCCCCAAAGCATATCTTGCACGAGAGGGTGTGGATAGTAAAGATCCTCCTGAAGTATTATAGGATGCATTGAAATCTATACCCAAGAAAACCAATGAAAATTTGTACAAAGTCGACCAACCTTTGCACAGGTGTTCCTTGCTCTATTCCAATTTATTTCATGATAAGGTTCAGTATAAATCTCTCGTCTTAGTGATAGCACCAATCCAGTAATTGGTCCAACAAACCTCTTGCCATATAAATATGACATGGGCATGTATACCAACCGACAATAACATAACATTTTTCCTGTATAGGAATAGATGGTCTTCAAATTGGTCAACGACCCTTTTTTGAATATAATCAATTATTTTTACTTATACAGTAGTTATTAAACCTGGATGAATGGGGGACAATTTGGGAAGCAGCCAGAATTCTGGGGGCATTGGGTTGCAGCCATCCCACTCGTATACTCCAAGCACCTATAGTGGAAGAGAAAACCGAGGCTTTATTTTCTGTCGAATTGTCAATCTGAAGACAACACAAGTACATATAAAGGAAATATGTAAAGCATATAAGACATCTACAGGTACAAGGCTACCAAAGTGGCATTGTAAAATTTATATCTATTTTGTTAAAGGTGCAGTTTTTGAGTCCTGATTGAAATAGATTGTCTCAAACAACTTTAATAACTTCTGCAGTAGTTTGGAGTCATGATCTTACAGTGAGCCAAAACTTTCCCCACGATGGTATCCCCACAGCGCCACCATGGTCGAGTATCCATTTTCGACCTCTAGCTACGGCCCTGTCTTCACCATCTTCTTGTCCTTCTCCTAGCAACCGAAGCGTAATGTAGCTAAGTACAGAACCAAATATGGTGCTATGACCCTCTATATGTATCCCCCAACCTCCATCTTCATTCTGTCAGGGACAACACTAATTTAGTGAACCTCAAAGCCAGTGGGAAAAATAAAATAATCTAATAAAGAGGCTTTATAAAAACGAAAACATTTGTCCCAGAAAAGCCAAAAATTAATCAAAAATTCAGTTTAAACCTAACCTGATGATTATATATGTATCGTATAATCTCTTTCTGATGTTCTCGTGATAGAACAGCATTGACTGCTCCGGTTACATGCAAGGCTAAGACCTGTACAATTCAAAATTGAGTTTCCTTAGTTGTAACATATGTACGTATAGAATACCAACGAACACACATTGTTAAACCATCTCATCCAAAAAACCTTGAACTTAGAACCCCGTCTGCTCCCGTAGCACATTGAATCACCTTGTATAGAGGCTTAAGCTTATTTATTCAAATGTAGTCTTCGACACACAATTTATGATTTGGGAAAATGATCAAGTGGAATTAAATAGGTGGTAAATTTACCAAAGGAGGGAGGAAAAACAAAGGGCCAGCGGATTCAGCTGGCCAGTGGCCATCATGAGCCTGAATTGTAGAGTAGAAACTGATGGCCCTTCTTAGAGTAGTTGTCACTGCTTCCTCTGTTATACCTTCTGTTTCTTTGATTTTGATCGCTGGTGGAATCTGACCACATTGGTTCTCCTTCACAAGCTGTATTCACATCAAAACCAAACATATTTCACCCATCGAAAGCAATAGAAACGAAAATAAATATAATTTGAAATCAAAATTATATGATGATTTCACCCCAGTTATAGTCAATTTTGTATACAAATTGTTTTAATATTGATACTAGAGGTTTGAGCTAAAATTATGAATATAACGTTCGAGATTTCTACGAACTCAAGATTCTCAGGTGAGTATATGCGATGAAGATGCTATTTTGATAATTGTGAAAATATTTCTTTAGAGAGAGGATGTCTACGCATTTGGTCTAATAAATGTGAATATATTTAGAGTAACGTTGTTTATCTCCAGTAGAGAATATCATTTCTAACGAAGATAAGTAGGGTCATTCATACATTTATTTAAATATAATGGAATAAGTCTACTGTTTTGGTCCCTTAATTTGAAGAAAGTTCAGTTTTTATCCCTCAATTCGCAGAATTGACATGAAAGCCATAAAATACATAAAATACTAACATGTAAAAATCAATAATTTGTAAACGGAAGGACTATTCAAAGAACAGTGTATTTAATTTTTTAAAAATAAGTTGGAAGTGTACCTAATTATCACTTGTTTTTAGAACAGAATTAGAGGATTAAATGGAGGCAGAGGAAGTATAACTTGCAAAGTCAAAGCTTGTTAAGAAGTCTTTGATTTGGCAAAGATGTTGAATTTTCAAGTGTGATGTGAGAGATTGTGGTGGAGGGGGAGCCAGAGAAAAACCGCATTTTGCCCCCTAATAAAAATCAAAATTTTAGTAAATTTTGATAAAAATTGATGGAACTCGTGGTTGAAAAATTGTCGAGTCATAAAATGTGTGAATTTTAACTTAGATTTTAATTCACTCGGAGCTAAACAAACATTGACTTTCGGTCTTTAGTGACAGCAAAAAGAAAGGAAAGGACATAAAATTATTATCAACTTTTTTCATTTGTTTGGTTCAATAAAACTTACAGGTTATGTTAAAATATAAATCCACGCCCTTTATTTTCACTTTTCTACTTTTAAAATCATAGCAAAGTTTACATATAAGTAAAATTACTTTTTTTTTAAAAGTAAATAATTCTTTTTACTGATAACGATTAAAAATTGAATAAAGTACTTATTTTTACGTTAATGTAAGAGTCACTATAAAACTAATTATTTTATTTTTATAAAAAAATGTTATCCATACATATTTAAGGATAAAGTAATTTTACTTATTTTCTTATACTTAGTGAAACATGTTGAAATCAGACTATTTATATTACCTTAAATGTTAAAAGTGAGTCAAGTAAGATCGAACAACTTTTTAACGCTGTCAATTCAAATATCAAGATCACATCCGAAATTAAAAAAAATAAAAAATAGAAATATTGAGAACCTAGTGTCGAATTCTCATCTTAAGAAACTTCAATATATAACCAAGATTTCTCCTAACAAAAAAGAAAGTAATTCAAGACCTTTCACTCATTTTGTGTACTATAGTATAATAGGAATCTCAATGATTTTTATTTTTTCGCGGTTACCTATCCGTCCAGTTATAAGTGTTTATTTAGGCTTAATCAAAGTCCATAAAAAAGAAAGCATAGAATTATTAAATGAGCGAATAAAATTTTATTTAAGTTCAGAAAAGAAATTTTTTTTTGATTATATATTCATATATTAGTTCATTTTAGTTATTGCACTCGTATATAATCTACACAATAGTGTCACGAAGATTATTCATATACCTAGTCTCGTAGAAAAAGATTACCCTCCCATATAGGTTATCTTATGCACGCTATCTTACAAATAAGCTAGTCCGACTTTACACTTCTTAAATGAGAGATGAGATAAGCCCACAACTTTTCAACCACACGTCTCGTCAACTTTTATCAAAATGTACTAAAAATCTGATTTTAATCTCCACCAGACAAGGGCATAGTATGTTTAATTACCTGCATACGCATCAGCAAATCAGCACTCTGTTTGGTTTGAAATCTGTTCTTCTTGAACTCATCACGCAGCCTTTCAACCTCGACTCGTTCATCTGGAGTTCCAGCCTCGGGATCGAATTCCCAATGCTGTCTTCCAATATGATTATTGGTTGTTGTAAGCCACGGCCCGGTTCCATCAGCAATCTTCAACTTCCACATTTTCTGCATCAAATATATCCACAGAATTCTCTCATATGTTATTTGTGATATATATCCACATACAGACATGAGCAGTTTTTTATATTCGGCGAATGAAATATTTTTGTGTTTTGTTGTTGCTGCCGCCCATATATGAAAATTGTTTATGTGATAAGGTGAAAAATAAATCTATATTTGAAAACTAAAATTACGTGAACAAATATGCTCCCTCTTCACCTATCATATTAGATGAGGTGGTTCAAAAACTTGCACATGAGGTATACATTTATGAAAATTTCAATAACCTATAACGCAAATATAAAGAGAAAAAAATCTAATAAGCTTATAGCACGTCAATTAATTGGTGTGTCATGCTATTGTTGCTTAGCATAAACTAAGCAAAGGTGCTTAGGAGATCATTCCACTAAATATAAATTCATAAATTAATCAATATAACAATAATTTAAATTTTTAGATGAGGTGAAACTCATGAATGCTTGCTTGAAAAGGAAAAATGAAGAAAGAGGAAGTATAAACAGGTTTCATCTGATGAATGGATTTAATGCTTTGCTGCTGAATTCTTCAACCGATTAAATTAGCAAAGAAACATTCAGACAGAACCCATGTTCATTTTTCTAGGAAAAAACCAAAGGAAATTGGAAGGTAACTGTAATAAATCCTTAAGAAAACAATAAAATAATTGAGGATGTTTAGAAGAACTGTAAAAATACACACACCTATAGATATACCTTTTATTTTCAGAGAATTATACAAAGCTGTATATCTGTAATGATAGTAGGGTGGTATGATTTCTTGACACAGAAAGAAACTCGATGGTGCATAATTCGAACAGAGGACACCCCTTATATAGAGCATGCGCATAAACTCCACACCTACCCCCACCCCTGGGGTGGTGAGTGGGGGTTGGGTTGCACACGTATGTGATGCTAACTGGTGTATCTGCGATATACTGTTATAGGTATGACAAACAATTGGGCTTTGCTACACGCCCGGACTTAGCATTTTTCCAAACAATTAATTATAGAAGTTCCTGGGCCCCGCAGGTTGCCTCTCAGTTCAGGCACTTTGGTCAACTCAAGATCGCAATAACTTGCATTTATGCTGATTCTTGGCACAGTACATGACTAATTATCATCGATTAGACACCTCTATTTATATAAAACTCTCTCCATCTACACAAAATATTTCATTTTCATGCAAAAATTGTGTAATAATAAAAAGAATAAAATTAACTCCAGGAGATTAAATTTAAATAAACAAAAGTTTTCATGCTTTAATATCTTAAAATTTTAGATAATTTTGTTCAACGTGACATTGTAATACGCAAAAATCATGGATTCAAGTTTTTCCTTCACCTAGTTCTAATAAAGATGTGTCGAATATTAAGCTCATGTTTGAGAACCATTAAAATGAGATTTTTTTTTTTGAGAAATGATTTTTTGGAATAAGGATTTTTTTGGAGTAATGTATGATTAAAAAGTAGGAAAAAATTTTGAGTTTATGTGCAAAATATTTTATTATGAGGATGTATAATTGAGAACGTGTTTGAAAAAATAGAATTTTATTTTAATGGTTTAACAGGGCTAAGTTTAAATAAATGAATATGTCGAATATTAACTATAAATGGGAGTATTAGTTATTAGTCATTTCTATTGGATTTTTTGTTGCCAAACAACCATAGGATAACAGGTGTTCATTTGACTTCAGGGTATTTAGGACCTAATATTCTCACATCAAAATTAGCATGTCGACCCGACCTAAGTGAAAGTGTCATTTTTAGGTATAACAACTTATAAAGTCGTTGCTCAATGACTTTATAGTTGGGATTATTCTTGACCCTTGCGTCAAAACTTGACTAATGGTAGTGGGCTATCATATAAAAGGAGAAAACCAAGACATTTTTTTATTATTCCAATTTTATTATCTCTTCTTCTCTAGACTTTTCTTTCGATTTTCTCTCCTTCCTCTCGACTGCTTGTCTTCAATTCTTTGTGTAAGTTCTTGATTTTTATTTTATTTTTTATTTTGTCATTTTTTGTGAATGAAACTCTTGATTTTTTTGTGGTTCCAAGGGTTAGATGTTCTAGTGTTGTGAAGGAGATTGAACCTCTTGATTTTTTCGTGGTTCCAAGGGTTAGATGTTCTAGTGTATGGTGTTCGCCCGGTGTTGGCGTATGGCGTGCGAGAAAGGCAGGCATGGTTTTTCTTGGTTGCTGATTATCGTACTTTGATAAGTATATTTTTGTACACTTATTTAATAACTAAAGAAGCTTAACTATTAATTAAATGAACGAATTTTTACTCTCAATTTTGTAATTATTGCTTTTGTAGGTCATAAACCCAAATGAAAAGGGAACAAGGTAAAAAGGAAAGAAAAATGGATCAAAAGTGTACAAAAACATGAAGATAGGGACCAAAGTGTCGAATTTCTACTCACAATTATGTAAGTATTGCTTTTATAGGTCATAAACCCAAATGAAAAGAGAATAAGGTAAAAATGAGAGAAAATGGATCAAAAGTATACAAAAACATGAAGATAGGGACCAAAGTGCACAAGTTAGAATGTTGGAGGACCTTGGGTTGCAAATTTTGGAGGGCAAAGTTGATATAAAGATCAAAATTTGAGAACTAGATTGTACGTGATCAAAGTTGAGGACCTGATGTGCAAATTATGGAGGACTAAGAAGGATAAAAAAAATAAAAAAAGCTAGCGCACTTAATATGGTGCTCGCCCGGGAAGGGTATTTTTATATACCGAGACCAAAATCTTTACACTGCGCGTGAGCGCCACCTTCCGGCTGGGCAATTTTGCCTGTTTCGCATAAATTTCAGAACTTCTGCTGCAATTTCACCTGAGACAATTTTTTGGCACCATTTTTGTTCAATTTTAGGGGAAGACATATATGAGAACACTTCAAG